>CM060882.1:7640000-7847500 GCA_030762935.1 Hymenopus coronatus | reverse complement strand
AAACACACACATACACAGCTTTTTCTACAAAAAACGTTTTTTTTATTCAGGGGGCCTCAAAACATGTATTCCCGGTGTAATCGCGGTATCGAATTTTTGGATGCAGTGCATTACCTTCTCTATACACTATGTATATAGTACGTGTAGAGAAAGTAAAAAACTTGAATAAGGAGAAAAATGTAGTGCGGTAGTTACTGAACATCTCTCTAAAGCGGAGATATTTTCATAATTTTTTCACATTTTATGTTTTAACTGTATATGCATACTTCGAATCCCCCACTCGTTTGGGTATTAACCTTCATAGAGGTACGCTGATTGTTAATATTTTAAAACTATTGTTTAAAATAGTCTGCGTAAGAGGTTTTACTTTCTCTACTCGTATTATGTACATAGTGTGCAGAGAAGGTATTCCATTCCACCCAAAACATCGATACCGGAAGTACACGTGACAAAAAAAAACATTTTTAAAAAAAAGTTTCGTGTGTCAGCGATCACGATAACTCCAGAACGAAAAGTCGACAAAATATCAAACTTGGTGTTTAAATTTGTATCTTCCAGGACACGAAGATTTTGAGAAAAATCTCTCCATACCAAACTATCCTTTACATGGAAAAAATTTCGAAAATTTTTATTTTCTAAAAAATATCCCTAACAATTTTCATTAAAATGCCGTCTATACGACATATAAATTGAATATCTTGAATTTTCTGGGAATTGTCTCTCTAAAGACCTCTTTATTCTGAAAAGGTTTGCTGAACTTTGCATAACTGTTAAACGCCAGAAATAGACTAAAACTTACTACACAAAAAATGGAAATCACCTTAAAACACACAATTTATGTCATATACATGTTTTCCCTGGAATTGACCGCTTTTTAGACATTTCTTGCTATTTGTTTCACTTTTAAAATACTTAAAAAATTTCTCACACAGAAAATTGTAAACTGCAAATAAACGAATTTCAATGACATAGCAACCAGCTTTTAAAGGATTCGACTATCGCTTTAGCCTAGTGTATTCCCCCCTACTTGCAAGGAAGCAAATAATTGACAATTTCTGCTAATGTTTATCCCGATTATTATAAAGTAGATGGAAGAATAAGTTTTTAATAATAATTTGTTACAGCGATGTAGAGAAAGCCATGTGAATGGAACACATTAGACTTTTTTTAATTTTATGTTTCAAAGCAATTTTGAAGAAGTAATCTTTTTTACGCAAATACCCCATCATCTCAGAAACTATTTGAGACTAACTGGTGAAGCTTTTACCACACATTTACACCTAAACAGGATTTATTTTAGCGAAAAGGTTTTTATATGTGGATTAGTTTTTTAGAATTTAAAATCAATACTTTTCAGCCCACCTGGGTAGTGTGGTGGTAGCGTGTCCCTCACATTCAACAGGTCGTGAGCTCGAATTTCGCTTAGAGTGAGTTACCCGGGTAAGGTTTTTTTCGGGGTTTTCCCTTATCCCGAGGAGACGAATGTCGAGTAACCTTAGCTCCATGGACCCCGAGGTCATTTGAGCACCATTTCACCAATTTCATTCATCGTCCGATATGACCAAGCAGGTTAAAGGACGTTAAGCTATCAAAAAAAAAAAAAAAAAATCAATACATTTTAAGAGCTTTATTAAAAATATCATAACTTTCCTTCTAATGAAAGAAAGTATTTTATTTATCATCGATCAACAGTAAAGATGTTGCTGAATGTAGCTTATTATGTTGAATACTTTCCGGTCAAACTTTAATATCGGCAAGATCACTGACAGAAGCTGATTCACTGAGAGATATTTGACAGTGTTTCAGTCCTATTATTACGTTACGTCACTATCTATCTCTCGTACTTTTACTACCGGTGACGTAATAGACCCGCTACCTCACGAGAAGGTAATGCTATTATACTGTTGTAAATCATCAGTCATTTGTCCGGCAGCTTTACGATGGACAGATACTGTCTACCAAGACTTTTATTGCCATCCTTGAAAGGGAAGGATACGCTTTTCGTCTCTTGTTTTGTTTGCTACGACCCGACATATCCTAATAGATGCTGCCTGGATGTTTACAATACGTAAAGACAAGTAAACCTGATGAAAACGGTTTCACACAGACTCTTCAATCTTCTAAGGTAGAGGAACTCCATATTACCAATGCAAGTTTTCAAATTTCCAGAAAAAATATGTGTTCCTTTCACATGACTTTCACTACATCTCGTCACAATTCATCCAGAATGAAGAGGTCTTCAGAGTCTATTCCCAGAAAAATGAAGATATACATTCCATTTGTCATGTAAATACCTAAAATATATGAGATTTTATCAAAATCATTATAGCTAGCTTTAAGAAAATCAAAAGTTTCGAAAATTTTGCCATATAAAAGGTGGTTTGAAGTGGGGATTTCCTTGAAAATCTTCGTTCGCATCCTGGAAGATACTGAACTTAAATCCTGAGTTAGGTATTTTATGGACTTTTCGTTTCTGAACTATGTTGCCCCCCCCCACACACACACACACACTGACAGACAGTAACACACGTGGACATTAAAATGCTTTTTTTTTTTTTTTTTTTTTTTTCGGGGGGCCAATAAACGTCTATTTACGGGAAATCTCCATTCCGAATTTTTGGATGCATGGTACTTGTAGAGAAAGTATGAGTATGATGCCTGTCTTTCAAATGACTTTCTCTACATCTCTGTTAAAAAGCTTATTCTTCTATCGACTTCGAGCTAACCGAGATAAATGTTAGTAGAAATGCTCTTGTTACTTGCTTTCTTGTAAGTAGAAGGCAATACACTAGGTTAATGTGATAGTCATATCTATTAAATCTATCAAGCTGGTTGCTATGTGGTTGAAATCCACTTCTTTGCATGGCAAGTATAGGAAAAGCTTTAAGTAATTTAAACCAAATAACAAAAATATCTAAGAAATGGTCCTTAAGAAATGCTTATTCAAAAAATACATTTTATTTGTAATGTAAATATCTGAAGTATAAACTATATTTTAATAAATATTGTTGCAGCAATTTTTTAGAAAATCAAACAACTTAAATTTTTCCCAAGTAAAGGCTAGTTTCGGCCGGGGGGATTTTCTTCAAACCCTTCGTGCTGCATCCTTGTAAGATGCTAAACCTAAATGCCAAGTTTCATATTTTACCAACTTTTAATTATTAATTATCTTGTTCACAGGTACATGGGCCTTTTCTCATTTTTCTAAAATTTTAATTTTAATTTTTTCAAAAGATATTGACAAACGTATATCTTGAATATTCTGGGAATAGCCTCTGAAGACCTCTTCATTCTGGTGATGCGTTATAGCACCACGTTCGGAACCCCAAGTATGAAGCGCTATTAGCCCCGTGAGATGACGTTGGCGGTGCTTAAAGATTCACTCCACTACCAGATGAGTAGATCTACGTACCTTTGATGTTTTGCAGATCTACTACCGTTGGTGTTCCTCAGCTAGACTCAGCCTGTTTGACTCACTCGGGGTGGAAGCAATGAGGGTAGTTCAGGGAGTGATCTTATGAAATTGCTTAGACACACGTTACTTTTCCTTCAATTTATTATCACTAGAAGACACAAGACAAGCACTTTGCTTTATAACCTGCTAACTTAATTATTTACTAGAAGCTTTCTTTCTCGACAATTCAAACGTATTATAATCCTTTTCTCTTTAAGTTAGCTTTATATAATTAAGCCTAGATGCGCGTCACTAACTTTATCTATCCACTACTGAGGGAGCCGATAACTAAGTATCTATGACAGTTGCGTTGTTTAACTTGAAAGCCGATGTAACTATGTGACAGTCCTGACGTAACTTCAATGCCTCGATGCAACTAACAGACAGCCCCGATGTGCGACAATCTTCTCCTTTTATAGCAAAATTGCTATCATGGCGGCTTCTTTCTGATTGGTCAGATAGGCCGCGAAACTGGAGTCGATGTTACCCAAAAAACATCATTTTCTTCCCAGGATGCAACATAACACTCACGTGACAAATGTTACACAACGGGAAAATACTCTTCTCCAAACTAAAAGGGACTTTACCGTCACACGTAGCTCCGTACGTGCCTGGACAAAAGGGTATCTGCTATCAATGAAAACCTCTCACTCCACTTTCCAAGTTTGGCGTAAACAACTCTCCAATGTTCTCACTAAAAGTTGATTTTTACACTCTTAATACATGGAATAATCGAGTATTGGCGCTCTTTAAATATAAACTGATACACAATTAATAAAAATGACAATGGTCATTATAGAGAAGCCAACTAACGGTCTCAGTGGATGACTTTTATATAAACTGGAAAATCGTAAGAGATATTCAAAAACTTACTATACAAAAATATAGACACATTAAAACACACAATTTATGTCACATAGAGATTTTTGTAGAGTTAATCGTTTTCGAAATATTCCAAATTATTAGTTCCAATTGTAACCACTTAACTTTTTTACAAATGCAAAAACACCTTTCTTTGATCGTATTTAAGGCCATTCTATATATGCAATTTTCTATTTTCAGTTTTACAATTAGAGGACATCGAAGTCTTTCCTTTGGAAAAATGCATAAAAAACCTGATGTGTTTCATTCACATGACTTTCTCTACTTCTCTGCAATAAATTATTGTTAAAAAGATAATGTTTCTATTTACTTCAAGCTAATTAAGATAAATTGACAGAAATAGTCTTATTACTTGCTTCCATTTAAGTAGAAGCGAAATAAGGGAGTACCACAGGTTAAAGTGACAGTCAAAAGCTGGTTGCTATGTGGCTGAAGCTGCTTTGTTTGTATGGACAGGAGTTGATAAATTCCTGTATGAGAAAAGAATAAGTTTTTCAGAGCTAATACGAAAAACAAGGAATATCTTAAAAACAATCAACTCCACGAAACAAATGTATATAGCATAAATTGTGTGTTTTAACGTGCTATACATTTTTGTGTGATAAAATGTTCTCCATTTATTACAGTTTAGCAATTATGCAAACTTCCGTAAGATTCAGCAGTATAAAGTAGTCTTCAAAAGCTATTCTCAGATAATTCAAGATATACGTTTTATTTGTCAGGTAAATATCTTTAATATATGATATCTTAGTAAAAATCTTTAGAGCCATTTTTGAGAAAGTAAAAGTTTTCGAAAAAAGTTTCACGTAAAGGGTGGTTTGGGGTGGGTGTTTTTTCTCAAAGTCTTTGTGTCGCATCCCTGGAAGATACTAAACTTAAATACCAAAATTGATATGTTATTGACTTTCCGTTTTTGAGTTATCGTGTTCACAGACACACGGACACACACGCGGACCTTTTTTCTGAAAATGTTTTTTTTTTTTGGATACAAGGGACCCTAAAGCATATATTTCTGGTGAAATCTCGGTATCGAATTCTTGGATGCATTACAATACCTTTTCTATACACTATGTACATAGTAGGTACAGGGAAAGTCTGAAATATGAATTTATTGGTAATTCCTCACTCTTTGCCATATTATTTTCCTGGAGTTCTACAACTGTTCCAGATAGTTCCTTATCTTTTGTAGTTTTGGGCAACTGTAGACGAGATGTACTATGTCTATTTTTACTTTTTCTAGCCCCGTATGTACATTGTACATAGGGAAGTGTGTGTGTGTGTGTGTGTGTGTGTGTGTTTGTGTGTGTAAAGACGGTTAAATACTAAACTTTGTGTTTAAGTTTTGTATCTTCCAAGGATGCGACACGAAGGTTTTCAAGAAACTCCCCCCTTACTACCCTTTACATGAAAAATTTTTCGAAAATGTTGTTTTTCTTAAAAATGGCTTTAACAATTTTGATTAAAATACCACATATTAAAGCCACTTCTATGACAAAATGTATATGTTGAATTTTCTGGGAATAGCTTCTAAAGACCCGTTTATTCTGGAGGAGTTTGGCTTAATTTGTCATAACTAGTAAACTGTAAGACATGGACAAAAACATTTAACACAAAAAATGTAGATCTTGTTAAAATACACAAGTTGTGTCACATACATTTTTTCGTGGAGCTTACCGTTTTCGAGGTATTCCTTGTTATTAGTTTCAATTGTGAAATACTTACACTTTTCTGAGACGGAAGTGTCCGACTTTCTTTTGTTCTATTCCTGGCCAAGCAAAGAAACGATTTGCAATAACAATCGCTTAACGACAGTTTTTAAAACATTTGACTATCACTTTGGCATAGAACGTTTTTTTAGTTCCCTCTACTTATAAGGAACTAAGTAATTAGGACATTCTGCTAATGTTTATCTCAATTAGCATGGTGTTGAAAGAAGAATAATAATTATATTTTCTAAGAAGTTTGTAGAGAAAGTCATGTGAGAGTAACACTGCAGAGTTTTCTATTATAAGTGGGGTGATTTAAATACCAGTGGCGTTCAATACGTCCTTGAAAAAATATAGAACAAATTATTTTTGGTACATATTTTTTCTTTTTTATTTTTCAACAAAATCTCCCTTTAGCTCCATACACTTTTCTGAGTGTTTCTCCAACTGATTTTTTAGCCTTCCAAAAATTAGGTTTTCGGAAGGTCCTCAAAATAGCCATCTGTTTGGAAAATGATCTCTTCGTTAGCTGTGAATCGTTTTCCACCAAGCCATCCTTTGAAGTTTTAAAATATAAAAAAATCTCAGGAGGGGGGCAAATCTGGATAATGCGATGCATGTTGTAGTAATTTGAACTCTAATTCTAAAGTTTTGCTAACGAAATTGCGCAGCTGTGCACCCTTGCATTGTCTCGATGGAAGAGAATGTTTTTCTTTGCCCGATGAGAGCGTTTTTTTTTTTCTCTTGATTTCTCCGTTTAACCGGTGCAATAACGATGTATAAAACTCTCCATTTATCGTTATTCCTTTCTGCAAGTAATCAATGTAGATAATTCCGGGTGCATTTCAAAAACAAGGGTCATCACCTTGTCTGCAGATTTCACCTCTTTTACATTCTTCGGAGCAGGTTCGCCTTTAAAAATCCACTGTTTCGACTGAGTGTAGTAGTGCACCCATGTTTCACCCACAGTTATGTATCGTCGCAGAAACTAGCTCCCGAATCGATAATTCCATGCGTTTACTTTCCATTGTGGGCAAACGCGGTACCCATTTTACCGAGGCCTTTGTCAGACCTAATTTTTGGTTCAAAATTGAGAACACTGGGCTTTTATCTCTTTCGGTGCTAAGCCTTTTGAATAGAAATGTTTAATCACCACGCGATACTCTTTTTTCATCTTTCTAAATAAGCACAATATTGTTGATTCAATCGCCAATCACCACGTGATGGATATTTATCTGAGACTTTAGTAGTTTACCGCACTAGTGAACATGCTACACAATTCAAGACAGCACATGTTGTTGTTGTTTTATTAAGTTTCCTGTATATTTGCAGTAAGCTAGACTGGAAATGCATATGTTCCAGTTCACATTTTGAAATAATATAGATTAATTAGAAATTATCAATTGTTCCGTAACAATAAATCCTTTGAAAGGCCGTTACATCTAATTGCGTCGGTATCAGTGGGCAGAATGACCTTTTCCTCTCTACCATTGCATTTATTGACGTGATATCAAACATTTAACTGCACATTGTGAGTATTATCGCCAACAGTTGTTATGTTGGGTTTTTAGAGATTAATATCCAAAAATATCTATGAGTAAACGATCACATGACCTTCTCAGTCCATTACACATTCAGGTGCCCCATTTATATTCGGTAAATATATATTTTAAGCCTCTCTATCACGTACAATATAGTGCAAGTGTGAGAAGACACAGCATTCCACTCAAAACTTCAATTTACCGATATTACGCTTAAAATACATGTTTTGAAGACCTCTAAATCCATAAAAAAATTAAAAGAACAAAAATCTGATGTGTTCCATTCACATGACCTTTGCCGCTAACAAATTTTTCTTAAAAAAGATTAATATTTTAACAACTTCATGCTAATTAAAGATAAACATTAGCAGAGAGTCTCATTACTTGCTTTCTTATAAGTAGAAGGGAAATAAGCGAATAAACTAGCAATAGTCAAATCTTTTGAAAGCCTGTCACTATATGAACCACTTGAAATTCGATTCTCTTTCATTGTTGGGAGTAAGCAAAAGAGAGATGTAAAGAAAGATTCTCAACCGTTAGAAAAGTTTAAATTATCTTAAAATTGAAATCAATAACACGGAATATCTTGGAATCGGCTAACTCTACCAAAAAAAAAAAAAAAAAAAATAGGCCATTCACAGAGCATACAAAGTATGCAGTTCGATTTTCATAAAAACATATTAATTATGGAACTTTAATCTAACTAGTTAGAGGGTATTTTTGAGAAAATCAAAACTTCCGAAATATGTTCCATATATCGACCAGTTGAGGGTGGGGAATTTCACCGAAAATCTTCACGATACATCTTTGGAAGATACTGAACTTGAGTACCAAGTTTGGTATTTAATCAGCTTTTAGTTTTTAAATTATGATGTCCACACACACACACACACACACACACACACACACACATACCATTGACTTTTTTCTAATTATTTTTTCTTTTGAATTCCGGCGGTCTAAAAGCATATTTTCGATTTTCCCAAAGCTGGTCTCTCAATGATTTTTATTGAAGTACCTACCATATAAGATTAAATGCATTTACAAGACATATAACTGTCTGAAATGCTTTTGAAGCTCTCATAATTCTGGATAACTTTAGTATAGCTGGGAAACCGTAAGAGATAAATTTAGTCTTTCTTTTTTTTTCTTTATCTCTCTTTCTTTCTCTCTCTCTTACCTTCTTTTTCTTTCCCTTTCTTCCTTTTTTCTCTTTCTTCTTCTTTATTTCTCTAAGTTTCCTTCTCCTTTTCTTTCTTTCTTTCTGTCTATCTTTCTCTCTCTTTTTTCTTTCTTTCTCTTTTCATTCTCTCTTTTTCTCCTACTGTTTTTCTTTTTTTGACCTTTATTTCCTGCTTTCTTTCGCTCTTTCTTTCCATCGTTTTCTTTCTCTCTTTTTCTCTTTACTTCTTACACTCCCTGCCTTTCTTTCCTTCTTCCTTTCTTTTTTTATCTCCTCTTTCTTTCTTTTCTTCTGTTTCTTCTTACTTTCTCTTTCTTTTTTTCTCTTTCTTTCTGTTTTTCTTTTTTCGTTCTTACTTTCCCTCTTTATTTCACACATTCTTTCTCACTTTCTATTTCCCTCTTTCTTTCTCTTTTTGTCCTCTCGCTTCCTCTCTTTGTGTGTTTCTCTTTCTGTCTTTTCGCTTTCTTTTTTACTTTATTTCTCTTTCTTTCTCTCTTTCTTCCTCGCTTTCTTTCCTTCTTTCTTTCCCTATTTCATTTCTTTCTCTTTCTTTCGTTGTCATTTACTTACTTTCTCCCTATATTTCTTACTTTCTTTCGTTCTCTTTCCTTCTTTCTCTCTCTTTTTTACTTTCTGTCTTCTTTTTGTGTTTACCGTCCTCCTAAATAGGACATGTAAGCCAGCGCCCGGGGTTAGACGGCTGTTGAGGAGCAGAGGCTCTAGATCAGACGGAAACCAGGTTGCGAGATCTTCCCGAAGATGAAAGTAATGCAACCAGCAGATTTATAAGAAAATCTTCCCTTTCAAACAACCCTTTACAAGGAACGCTCTTTAAAAATGTTTATTTTTTTCAAAAATGGCTCTAATAAGTTTGACTAAAGTACCATGTATTCAATATATTTTTATCACAAACGAAATGTGCGTATTGAACTACCTGAGAACTGCCTCTGTTCGTTCTGGATGGGTTTGTAAGCCGCAAGAGAAGGACTAAAGAAATCATAGATCTCAATAAAACAAACTATTTATCTCATATAAACATTTTTTCGTTGAGTTGGCCGTTTTTGAAATATTCTTTGATATTGATTTAAAATACTCTATACTTTTCACATATGGGAGTATGTCAACTCCAGGCCAAGCAAATAAACTGATTTCAACCCATCGCAACCACATTTTAAAACATTTGACTGTCGGTTTAGCCTACTGTATTCCCTTATTTCTGTTCTACTTATAAGGAACTAAGTAATAAGACCGTTTCCGCTAATGTTTATCTCTATTATATAATAAGCTTATTAGCAATAATAAGTTACAGTGGATTTACAGAAAGCCAACGCGTGATTCTTTTTTTTTTTTAAGGGTTGACCGTTTGAAATATTCCTTATTGTTGGTTTCAGTTTTAACCACTATATATTTTCTCAACGGAAAGTCAAATTTCGTTTCATCTCTTTTATTTTACACCAGGGAATGGAAAAGAGAACCGAATTTCAGTTGTTTCACATAGCGATGCTTTTAAAAAGTTTTGACTGTCGCTTTAGCCTACTGTATTCCTTTATTTCTCTTCCCTACAAGGAAGCAAATAATACGAGGGTAATCCAGAAAGTAACAGCCATTTGACATAACTAAATAATAACGAAAGTTATCAACACAAAACTTTATTTACAAAGTTACAGTACCTTACTCTATTTCTCAGCGTAATCACCATTCTGTCAACATATATTGTCACGTGGTACAGATGCAATACTTTTCCACCGCTAAAGATCTGAGCCAAGATGTCACTGTCACTTTGAGGTCTTCATGGCTGGGAAATCTTTTCCATGCAAAAAGTCATGTACGGTGTCCAAATTGTAATACCCGTTTTCTGAATTCTTTTACCAACATTTGCTTTCAACTCCTCTATAAAGATTGATAAACTTCAAATCCGGTCTTTATCATAAATTATGCGCCATTTCCTCACTGAAGACTGGTTCATTGCATTATCACTATACACTTGTGTTATTTGACTATAAAATTCGATTGCCGAACATTTTGTGCGTTCAAAAAACGAATATGTTCTTTGGCAGTAAAGAAGTATAACATTGACATTGAACAACCTGTACCACGTGACAATAAATGGTAGAATAGTGTTGGCTCGTGGGATTGAGACCCACTATGGCTTGCTTTTACTTTCTCTACACGTACTATCTACATAGTGTGTAGAAGAGGTACTGTAATGCACCCAAAAATTTGAAACCGAGGTTTTACCGGAAATAAATGTTTTGATACCCCCGATTCCATAACAAGTAATTTTAGAAACATGCCCGTGTGCGTCTCTGTGTATATGTGTGTGTGTCTGTCTGTGGGCAGCTCAGCTCTAAAACGAAAACACCGTTAAAAACCTTGGTATTTAGGTTTGCTATCTTCCAAGGATGCGACACGAAGATTTTCAAAAAAATCCTCCCACCCCCAACTACCATTTACATGGAACTTTTTCGGAAACTTTGATTTTCTTAAAATGGTTCTAACGATTTTGATTAAGATGTCATATATTAAAGACACGAGGTACGTCCAGGAAGTAAGTTCTGTTTGGTAATAAAATTAAATTGTGTACAGATACAGAAAAATTATTTATTGCACAAAATTCTATAACTCTTAAAACTACTTTTCCACATAACTGCCGAAATTTTGCAGGCATTTGTCATAGCGTGGCACAAATTGTTGTATAACTTCTTCATAGAAGTTTGCCGCCTGTGTCTTCAAAAAGTTAGAAACATTTTCTTTCAGCTCTTCGTCATTGTTGAAGTGTTGACAGTCAAGGAAAGACTTGAGATGTAAGAACAGATGAAAGTCGCTAGGAGCGAGGTCAGGGCTGTACGGAGCATGGTCAAACACGTCCCAGTCAAATCCCTATAGGAGGTTTTTCGTCACATTTGCAGTGTGTGGTCGTGCGTTGTCGTGAAGAAAAACAACACCTTTTGACAGCAATCCTCGGCGCTTATTCTGTATTGCGCGGCGCAATTCCCTAAGTGTCTCGCAATAAACATCTGCTTTGATTGTTTGACCACGTGATAAGAAATCAATGAGTAAGATGCCTTTCCAGTCCCAGAACACTGTGCACATCATTTTTCGAGGTGTCAAGATTTGTTTTGGCTTAACCTTTGCCGGGGATGAAGTGTGCCTCCATTCCATTGATTGTCGATTACTTTCAGGGGTGTCGTAAGAAACCCAAGTTTCTTTTCCTGTGACTATCTGTGTCAGAAATTCTTAGCCGTCTTCATCATAACGGGTTAAAAACTGAAGTTCACTACCCATCCGTTTTGTTTTGTGTTGCTGAGTAAGAGTCTTTGGTACCCAAAGCGAGCAAAGTTTACGAAATTTCAGTTTTTCGGTAACAAGTTCATGAATATGTGATCGTGAGCTTTGGGGGAAATTCCATAGCGAGAACACTAATTGTAAACTTGCGGTTTTCCTGGATCTTTTCATCAATCGCGTGAACCAGTTCTTCTGTAACCAAAGATGGACACCCACTTCGTTCTTCATCGTGCACTTCACTACGTCCTTCATTGAACTGTCGGACCCATCTTTTCACCATTGAATTAATCATCGCATTTTGTCCGTAAACATCGCAAATTTGCGGATAAATTTCAATTGGTTTCACTTTCCTAGAATTCAGAAAACGAATCACAGATCTGATTTCACAAGCGGCGGGATTTTCAATCAACACCGATATTGTAAACAAGCACAACAAAGCGTATGTGGCTGACAGCGATCTCACAATGGCGCACGTTTCTTCTCCTTGATACAGAGCGTCTACCACGCATGTGCGGAACTGCGATCGCAGGCGCTGCGGCGGAGGTAAATTGAAACGGAACTTATTTTCTGGACGTACCTCGTATTTACCTGACAACGTATATCTTAAATTTTCTGGAAATAGCTTCTGAGGACTATTTATACTGGATAAATTTTGCGGAATTTTTCATAACTCCTAAACAGTAAGAGATAAACAAAAACTTACCACAAAAGATGTAAAGCACGTTAAAACACACACTTTATGTTATATGCATTTTTTTCGTGGAGTTGATCGTTTTTGAGATATTTCTTATTTTGGTTTCAGCTTTGAAAACTTATACTTTTTTGATACAGGAATTTGTCAATTCCTGTCCATACAAATAAAGGAACTTCAGTCACATAACAACCAGCTTTTGATTGTCAATTTAACCTATGGTACTCCCTTATTTCGCTTCTACTTACAAGGAAGCAAGTAATAAGACTATTTCTGCTAATTTTGTCTCGATTAGAATGGAATAAATAAAAGCATAAGCTTTTTAACAATAATTTGTTGCAGAGATATAGAGGAAGTAATATGAGTGGAACACATCAGATATTTTTGATATTGTTTAACGCTATCTTTTGCTACTTGTGGCACCGCAGGTGATGACACTGATATAGCACCGGTAGAATACTGTCGTGAACAAGGCTCTGCGACACCGGGTATAGCTATTTGAGGGAGGTGAAAGGAAGGCAGATGGTAGAGCAATAATAACAACGGAACATATATTAAACTAATATATCGAGACAGATTAAGTAATTTGTTGGTTACGCATGTTTGGTTTACAAAGTTGAGGTTGTAATATATTCCATTAACCCTGGCCAATATCAGTCTGATTATGGGTTACTAATATGAAGCCTTACCTTAAGAAATATGTCATGGTGTGTCTGGGCGAGGTAAGAGAGCCCGGAGAGTCGCCCCGAGACGCTCACAACGAAGCAGAGGTCCCCCGAAGTGGTCGGGTCCACAGTCCCTTAAATAGATTTAGCGGCATCCCGTAAAGGTATTCCAACATGGTGGCCGTTCTCCTAATATGGAGAACCAACCCCCAGACAGGCCGCGCCCCAATCCCAAGCGACCGCATGTGAGATTTGTGGTGGACAAAGCAGCGCTGGGGTGGGTTTTCTCCGGTTTCCCCCGCCATCGCATTCCACCGGAGCTCCATCTTAATTCATGCCTCATCAGTGACATCGCCTGCGGTGCCATAAGTATTTAAACTGGGCGTTAAACACTACAAAAAGAACAGCCCAGACAGCGAGTAATCTTAGCCAATCAGCATCAAATAATTAAATGTTCTAGAATATCCGACGTCAGAGTGTGAATATGCACGTAGCCCAACGGAAGTTGCTGTCATCGAAAAGTTTTTAAGTAGAGGCTAGGCAATTCCATCCGGTTATAATCAGATTGATTATAATCATCTTGCACTTTCCAAGAATATTTAAGAATCAAATATTAATAAATTCAGATTAATTAATTTTTAATTAATAAGATATCACTAAAACAATATGAGTTAAACTCTCGCCAAGTCACTTTGTCCACCATAAATCCCACATGCGGTGGCTTAGGATCGAACCCGGGACTCCAGGTTTATCCACTCGCCACGTGTGAACCAATAACTCCCTTACGATGATGGATACTTTTACATTCAATTGTTGGCCTCACAACAGCGCATCTTCCCCACCCCAAAGGAAATATCTTCCTTTGTTATTTCATTTGAAAAACAACGCAAGTATCCAGGGAGAATGGAGGGTAAGCATATTTCACTACTGAATTACTCCTGCAGGAAAAGTTTATCATACGGCGTTGTGTCAGCGTTATTTCTCCTGTTATTGTGCATCCTTACTTCCATCTCATCTGCTTTTTTCTCTCTTCTGTCTTATAAACCCGCAGCATTCTTTACTTTTAGATGCCCTTAGACTGGAAATTACGACATGTTAACATTTCATTACCCTCTTCCATGAAGTTATACGTAAACTGTTCAGAAAATAAACAAATTATTGGCTTCATAAACTGTTTTACTGCCGCTCTGTAGCATTTATAGCTTTTACACACGTGTGAAGTAAATACGATTTATCGTAATAATACTTTTATTACCTAACCTATGCAGCAAAAGTAGGGGAAGTCCGTGTAATTTGGACCACTTAACTTTAGGTGCTAATATCTAGACAGAAAACTCTTCGTCAAAATCCACAACTTGCTTTAATGTGCTAATGAGAAGAACTTATTATGAGAGTTTTCAAGGTTAAGTTCCAGCTACGTAATTTGTAAATTATAATTATAGTTTTTTTGGACCAAAGGCGTGCAACTTGATCTGAGAGGGTGTGTAAATTGGGCCATCATATAATAAATGTATAATCGATTCGTATAACTTTATATTCACTTATAAAGATTGTAATACATAATAGCAATTAATTTAGACCTGGAATAATACTTATGTATATCATTAATATAATTCAAAATGTCCCAATGAAGCAAATTAACTTTAACAAAATTAATATCGCCTTACATCAATTTCATCCACAGTTTTGTGAATACTGTAAATATTTTCAGGGTTTTGTTCCAAATTAAAGGAGGATTTCACTGTTCACTCCACAAGCACCTGTCACCTGTAATAAATTGATTCATTTATGTCAGCACAGTCTTCATGAGTCCATCCTTTGCACTGTATCCAGCTTCCTCGTCAGATTCCCCACATGCAACACAAAAACTCTCTTCTGAGTTTTTATTTTCATCTTTCTCACATCTTCCTTTTTCCATTTACAGTACATGCCCTTAGATTTGCTAGCTTCTGTTGTTGCATCTCGTAATTTACGCAAATTGTATTATATGTAACAGTAATACATATATATATCCAAATAAATTACCAAAGTAAATTAAAAGCGTGACTTCAAATAAATAATATATACACACATGCTCATTTCGAATGTTATCTCCGAATATTCTATGTAGTTTGGTGCGGACCAAATTCCACTTCACCTTCGGTCCAAATTACACGACACAACTCAACTTTGTGAGTATCACATTTCTTATAATCCTAAACCGAATTAATGAAATAAACCTACATCACACTTACCTTAATATATTAAATGTTCTGTCGTTTTAGTTTGGTTTCCAAAGAAAGATCTGAGGTGGAAGAAAACACGACACCAAAAGCAGGACAAAATTACAACGAAAACGCTCTCAACAAAGAGCACAACTTCCCTCCAAGGCTATTGACAATAGAATGCGGAAAATTGGAGGGAACGCTTATAACAAATGCTGCTCAAGATACCCGTATTGTTGGTGCTCCCAACGGTACCCATTTTCATAAACTGACATCGGTCCAAAATACACGCTGAATTATACGAACTTCCCTTACTATATTGCACAAAAAATATCTAATGTGTTCCATACATATGAATTTCTCTACATTGCTGTAAAAATTATTGTTAAAAGCATATTCTTCTATCTACTTTATGTTAATTAAGATAAGCATTAGCAGAAGTTGTCTTATTACTTGCTTGCTTGTAAGTAGAAGGCAAATAAGGGAATACACCAGACTAAACCGACAGCCAAATCTTTGAAATATAAATTTAATTTATATTAAAATGTTTTAACCACATAGTAATTTTAGCAATTATTAAATCCATTTTCAAAACTGTGTCATGCAATAGAGAGTTTTGCGCAACGGATTTTCTTGAAAATCCTTCTGTCGCGTCCTTGGAAAATGGGAAACTTAATATCAAATTTCATATTTAACCGACGTTTCGTTTTTGAGTTATGTTGTCCACACACAAACATTCACACACTAGCCTTTTTCTAAAAAAATGTTTTGGATTGAGGGGTCCTCAAAATATGTATTTCCGATGAAACCTCAGTATAGAATTATTGGAAAGTAAAAATTACGTTTTGGGTAGAGGGCATCTTAGAGTTTATCTTTACTGGTTTCCAATTTTTCTGAGAGTGTAATATCTTCCAGCCTTATGTGAGAAAGCACTGGTATACCTAGGTGGTCCGAAAATGTCTCCACCTGATAGTGAAATACGTCTATTCATGCTTTCCAAGTAGTTTTATTTTTCATCATAACCTCCTCTAATACCAATACATTTTATCCAGTGGTAGTCCAATGACATTATCCCCTCTCTGTAGTGTTCTTCTAGATGAGATGCAAAGTCCGCATTTACAACCGCAATTGCTTCTTCATTGGATGAGAAGCGCGTACCAGCGAGGAATTTCTTCAGTTTTGGAAACAGATGGAAGTATGAGGGAGCCAAATCTGGGAATAGGGTGGATGTTCCAGCACTTCATAGTGCAGATCTCTCAATTTCCCCATTGCTAAAACACTTTTGTTGGCCGGTGCATTATCCTGATGGAAAATATTTTTCTTTTTTAACCCGGGTCTGTTTTCACGAACGCTTACATTCGGTTTGGTCAGAAGTTGAGAGTAGTATTCTTCAGTAATGGGTTTAACTTTTTCGAGATAGTCAATCAACAAAATGCCTTTGGCATCCCAAATCACTGACGCCATGATCTTTCTCGCCGATGACACCATCCTCGCCTTCTTTGGAGCTGAAGAACGAGCTTCTGTCCACTGCCTCGACTTCTGCTTGGATTCGGGTGTGTAGTGGTGAATCCATGTTTCATCCATTGTGACGTATCGGCCCAATGTTCTTCCGAAAATGCGCCAAGCACCCATCTTGCGTAAAGCTTTTTCATATTTAATTCCTGATGCAAGATGTGATCAATACGTTCCTTTGAAATTCCAAGGGCATTAGCAATTTCACGCACCTTTGAATGTCGATCTTCTTAAATCATGTCCTGCACTTTTTCAATGATTTCCAATGTGGTTACAGTTTTTGGACGCCCTTCGCATGGATCGACTTGGACGCTTTCACGGCCACGTTTAAAACCGACCGCCCGTTTCTTCACAGTGGAAAGTGAAGTGAAGAGTTACCATACACATTTACAATCAGCAAATGAACTTCTGTAGGTGTTAAACCTTCTTTTACGAAGAATTTTATCACAGCACGATACTCGAATTTCAAAGTGATGCGCACTTTCACTGTTTCGAACCTCTGCCTACAGTCAAGTATTGTCGGAATGACTTGTAATTTTACATAGGGTCTGTTAGCATGTCTACCAACGCAAGAAAAAAAGCATGCAAATAGTGTCGCCATCTCTGAGTGAGGCCGAGAACTTTTCAGACCGCGTCGTAAATTAAAATATATTCTCCCTTGAAACGTAACTCGTCACTAGGAGTGTGGTTAGCGCCATGGTGCGACAAAAAAGCCTTTAAAACGAGTCACTAGTTCTAAATAGTTTGTTTAGACAGCTGATGCTAAAAGAGATACTTTACTAGTGTTAAATGTAGAACATTTCATCACTCAGTGTTATAAAATTATAACACTCCAATGTAGCCAACTTTGGTTTATGCGTCCACGGCCTCATTCAAGAAGGATATGACTCTGAAAGCTTGCATCGATCCATAAAATGACGGATGATTTGAATGTCATCTGCTGAACAAGGCAAAATTATGCAAGCAGCGGAGAGAGCAAAATTACAACTGCTACACTGCCTCCGTTGTATAGACAGCACTGATACTATTCAAAGCAACAACCGAATATCGCAGACCATTAAGCATGAACTCCGTGAATTAGGTAAAACAATATATTTATAATGATAATATGGCTATAAATATTGAGATCTGTCTAAAAATAGTGTATGACACACGTGTTAAAATTGTTTTATATGTTGGTAGGATTACTGTACTCGGTCTACGGCCTCGTTTCACAAGCTTCCTACTCACAATATAAAACACCATTTTTACCACTTGTGCCATGATAGCATATGCGTGCTAAGATTTTTACGTTATACTTATCAGGTCAAGAATGAATTTTGGGAATACGAGGTCCACAGGGCTGAGATCTGATAAGTAAAATACAGTTCGTGGTTAGCCAATTACTTTTTGAAATATCTGAAAAAAACTGTAGAAAAATAATAAATAAAAATTGCTGTTCAATATTTTATTGAACATCAACAAAAATTCTGATGTTTTCCATTCACATGACTTTCTGTATATCTCTGCAGCAAATTACTATTAAAAAGCTTATGTTTCTATTTACTTCGTGCTAATTGAGAAAAAATTAGCTAAATAGTCTTATTACTTGCTTCCTTGTAAATAGAAGTGAAATAAGGGAGTACCATAAGTTAAAGTAATAGTCAAAAGCTGGTTGCAATGTGACTGAAGTTCCTTTGTTTGTATGGACACGAGTTGACAAATTCCTGTATGAGAAAACTGTTTTTTAAATCTGAAACCAGAAAACAAGGAATGTCTCAAAAACGATCAACTCCGCGAAAACAAGTACCTATATAACACAAATTCTGTATTTTAACATGCTCTAGATCTCTAGTCCTTATCCATCTCTTACGGTTTAGCAGTTATGCAAAATTCCGTAAAATTCATCCAGAATAAAGTAGTCTTCAGATGCTATTCCCAGAAAATGTAAGATACACATTTTATTTGTCAGGTAAATATCTTTAAGATATATATTTTAATAAAAAATTTGAGAGTCATTTTTAAGAAAATCAAAATTCTTGAAAAAAGATCCATGTAAAAGGTAGTTGGGGGGGGGATTTTCTTGAAAATCTTCGTGTCGCATCCTTGCAAGATACCAACATTAATTACCAATGTTCGATGTTCGATGTCTTTTCGTTTTTGAGCTGTGCTATCCACAGTCACACAGACACACACACACACGCAACGGGCCTTTTTGTGAAAATGCTTTTTTTTTTTAATACAGGGGACCCTAAAACATGTATTTCTGATGAAATCTCGGTATCGAATTTCTGGATGAAGTGCAATACCTTCTCTATATACTATGTACATAGTATGTATAGAGAAAGTATATATGAATTCTAGATAAGAACAAAGGAAAGACTACATCTAAATGATATGAACAAAACCTTCTTATACACTCTTTTGTTAATGAATGTTGCAATAGATTCTTTACTTGAAGCAGCAAATGTCTTGAGTGTTACGTCATTTCCTAATTGTGCTGTAATGTTCTCTCAAACTCTTACTGTTAAGTGCCGGGTCATCAAGAACTTCCTCCGCACCTTGCAGCTGGCTACCGTTCGATAAAAGGTTGGCATTCCTAGGTTTATCGCATTTGATTCCGACGGGATGTTATGATTATCGGTGGAATGTTATGATTATCGCCGTTATCAGCGGCTGCGAGCGCATGAGTTGTTTATTGTACTGGTTAGTATGGTCTACTATGCTGTGAGTTCTGACGTGTGCCTGAAGCGAAATCCATGTAATTCTAGTGGAAAAACGTTTTTAATGAACTGGAAATTATACTGAGAAAGTGGAACAAAATTTCGTTGTCAGGTAGATTTCGGGAGTCAGGTTCCGTGCATGATGCTGTTAGAAGTAGAAGACCCACTGTACTAATAGAAGAAAACCTATCGGATATATAGGATAGAATGCTCAAAAGTGCACAGAAATCAATAAGCAAATTGACCCAACGATTTGATATTTCTTACAGTACAACATACAAAGAACTAGGTATCAGTCGTCCACGAATTAAAACCCACAGACCACGGGAAAAGAGTGCAGTATTGTGAATGGGTTCAAAGGTTTATTTTGCACCATGGAATTGACATGTTTGATAGGACATTTTTTACTGATGAATCTTGGTTCCACTTATCAGGATGCGTAAATTCGCAAAATATGCGAGTATGGACCACTGAAAATCCTAATGCAATTCAGGAAACCCCTTTACATGCAGAGAAAATTGGTGTATGGTGTGGGATCTCTCACTCTCGAATTATTGGGCCAATTTTTTTTCATAACCCAATTAGTTCAGATGTTTATTGTTCGGATATTCTTTTTACATTTATTTCACGCCTAAATGAAGATGAAGCGAACGGTACATTTTTTCAACAAGATAACGCCACTGCTCATATATGACATAAATCCATGGGACTGTTAGTGGAATGTTTTGGGGAAAGACTAATTTCTAAAGGTCTGTGGCCTCCGCGGTCTTCTGATCTTACCCCTCCGGATTGTTTTCTTTGGGGAGCCGCTAAACCTTCGGTCTATAAGGACAATCCAAAAACAATCGATGAGCTTAAAACGGCAATAGAAGATTACATAACATCTGTAACAAAGGAGACATTAGTTATAGTGTTTGAAAATAAAATAAAACGAGTGAATTTGTGACTTCAAGAAAATGGTAAACATTATCTTTAATCAGGTTAGTTGCATGGCAATCAATAACTGAATTATAAATTTAGCTTACATTACCAACTGTGTGTTCAGAATTATTAACTTACATATCAAGTATTCCGGAGTACCTCAAAAGTCAAATCTCGTAATCGAAGTTTTGTTTCCTTTCAGACGTAGAGAATGTGTTAGCATAAACTAAAATATGTACTCCCTTGTAAGGCCACGTCTCTTGGAATGTGGTTAGCGCCATGGCGACAAAAACGCTTTAAAACGAGTCACTAGTGCCATAACATGTTGTTCACACGTTGCCAAGCCTTGTTTTCAATGAAATACACAAATGTTTAGATATGTTTGACGGAGAGGTGAGGTGGGGGAAAAGAGCAAAGGAGAGATTTTATCCGACGGTATTCCGATGACGTAAGGTCAGTGAGCGTTTCTGTAGTAATTAAAAGGTGAAGAGGAGCTGCGTTACTTCTCTCTCGACATCAATTCAGAGCGTGGACTGACTTTTTATAACGAACCTTTGACTCCTTCAGGAAACACGGCGAGAAAAAACATTGCAAACCTACTCGGCAAGAATACAAGGAAGGAACGTGCGTTTGCTTCTCGAGAGTGTTTCCGTCTCTTTTACTATATACATTTAATTTGTTGAGATGTTTCAAAGCTTTCATTCGTCGCGCACGTTAAAACCTGCTCTTGGATTTTGATGACCTAAAACCGTTTCAAAAATAACGTATACACTGTCAGTAATTTTTTAAAAATACCCTTTTTCGGTTACACTAACTTTCAAATTTGAATATTCTATTCAAATCTTTTTGAGGACATTATCTGATAAAGTATACCACGAACTGTTGCAATAATACAGTACTGAACCTTTACCATGAACTGGAGCTATTTAGGGTCTTAATGGGTCAGTTTGACCAAACTTTGGAAAATGTATTAGTTTTATAAATATATAATTATGCAGTGCAAAATTAGGAATTAATGATCTCCTAGTACATATAAGAGGATTGGGAAAACCAGTAATTTTCATTGTGGCATTTCAACACCATAAACACAATAATCTTACAAATACAGGGTTTCCTCAATATATTATATTTCATATTGGATGCACAAAAAATGAAAAATACTGTAACGGCGGCGCGTGAGCCTGAGCGACCGCTGAAGGGATCGCTATCTCGCCCGTTCTAACAATACAGTGCATTGCTCTGCCAGGTATCTCAGATCTACTTTTTCTCTAGGCCCAGAACATTCTTCTCGGTGCCGGTTTTTCGTGTAACACCATGTATTTTAAACTATTACCAAAAGCGCAGGGATAAACGGAATGTGTATGAACTTGGAGCAATAAAGCACTTTATTTACGCTGGTAGCATTTTGTATTTTATTTTGAAAGCCCGTTGGAATATGACATCCAAAAACCACACTTTTCTTGTTGATACAGTAAACAGAAGTATATCATTAAAATGTTTTCAATAGCAAATTATAATAACCGCAGTGCGATATGAAGTGGACTGGTCATTCATTCAAGCCGACTGTCGCGTGTTCGAGTCCCAGCAACTGCAGTCAAATATAAAAGATGGGGAGGTCCCAAGTAAAATGAATGGTGTGATGGCACACTTGGGTGCTGACGGGGCTACATTTGACTGCAGGTGCATGGATTTTGCCCTTTTCATTAAAAAAAACTACACTTTTATTGCAAAAATATTAATATTTTAACAACATAACACAGCTATAACTAGTCTAATTTTATTGCTGAAGGCTAGTGTAATAAAAAATTAGAAAAAAAAATCCACTGAAAATATTACAAACTTTGACTAATCATCTTTGTTGAACATTATATCCAGCACCATGCACATTGAATTGAGAGTCAACAAATATTTTAAATAGCTGCTTTAAAAAAAATGGTTGTGTTACACTCACATGGCTTTCTCCAGTTTTCTATAAACTTCTTACAATAGATTATTCTTCTTAATTTAGAATCTCCAAATATTCTAAAAGAAAGATAGCTAAGAATGGGAAAAATCGCCAACACTTTCGCAACAATATATGAAAATTAGTGGACAACAATGAGCAGTATATCACTCGAGGCCAGCTTTTCGTGTCACCCTATATTTTAAAACTATTAGGAAATGCGTAAGGATAAAGGAAATATGTATAAACTTGGGGCACCAAAATGGGTTTTATTTGCGTTGGTGGCATTCTGCATTGTATTTTGAAAGCCCGTTGGAATGTGAAATCCAAAAATCACACTTTTCTGGTTGATACAGTAAACAGAAATATATCATTCAAATGTTTCCAATAGCAAACGGAAAACGTTAATTTCTGCTGCATTATTTAATCGCCCGTGCATTGCGTTAATGAAATGCAAACACGTTTGTGGCTTTTTTTCATTTTAAGGGAAATTCTGACACCTTTATCTGCTGTTCACAGAGAGAGTTTTTTTTATTTTATTTATTTTCACTTCAGTTGCATGCACCTGCGTGTAACAATGCAAGCTCACGTATTGTTTGCCTTAGCCATTGTGTAATTGATTTGCTCGAATTGCTAACCTCCCCCCCCCCCCCTCCATTTCCCTTTATCTTATCCCGAACAAAGTGCGAACGTAAACAAAACACAAAACATTCAACGCTAAAGCTCTGTTTTACGCCAAAATAATATCCAGTTCTGAACCAAATGTCGTACTTCAGTTTATAAGGAAGGTAAACAGAGCTAACAATTATTCTGTTCAACAATAGCCGAACTCACAAGTGAGCTTTTATTTTCTTCAGTTAATCATAACAAAATTAACTATAAATACAGAGTGATTTATATAGAACTGACACTTTTCTTTCTCTAACTATTTCGTTGGAAATTCAATAAGCTACCCAATTTTAGCACCAAATTAAGCAGAATGTTCTGGAGTTTCAATTTATTGTCACTAGTTGCGCAGATGTTTATGTTTTATTTCAGGAGTTTCAATTTATTGTCACTAGTTGCGCAGATGTTTATGTTTTATTCCTGGAGTTTCGATTCCTTGTCACTAGATCCACAGATGTTTATGTTTTATTCCTGGAGTTTCGATTTCTTGTCACTAGATGCGCAGATGTTTATGTTATATTCCTGGAGTTTCGATTCCTTGTCACTAGATCCACAGATGTTTATGTTTTATTCCTGGAGTTTCGATTTCTTGTCACTAGATGCGCAGATGTTTATGTTATATTCCTGGAGTTTCGATTCCTTGTCACTAGATGCACAGATGTTTATAAGTTTTATTCCTGGAGTTTCGATTCCTTGTCACTAGATCCACAGATGTTTATGTTTTATTCCTGGAGTTTCGATTTCTTGTCACTAGATGCGCAGATGTTTATGTTTTATTCCTGGAGTTTCGATTTCTTGTCACTAGATGCGCAGATGTTTATGTTATATTCCTGGAGTTTCGATTCCTTGTCACTAGATGGGCAGATGTTTGTTTTATTCCTAATTGCATTGTTGACAGCTGTTTCGACATTTTGTTCTTGTTGTCAACTTAAAAAGCAGTACACATTAAATCAACGACTCTTCCTTGTGAAGCAATACTGGATTACGAATTCAATTACAGGTACTCAAAGGGCATTATACCAGAGAGAATTTGGTGTTCGCAATCTTCCCAAAAGAAACACAATACTGGGACTGGCAAACAACTGGTTCTCTGGCGAGTGAAAAAGGCAAGCATCTAGGTTTCCCACGGTTGTTGTTGACGTAAGAGCACGACTGAGGCAGTCACCCAAAAAATCATTAAGACGTTGGTCGCAGCAGACAAGGTACACCTATTCAATGTGTCAGAAAAGTGCAGGCCTAAAGGCATATAGGGTTACGGTTGTTCACGAACCAGATAAGAATAAGAGATTGAATTATTGTCGTTGGTTTCAGACGTTCAGTGTGCAAAATCCTGCCATATTGTCCATCACATGGTTCACAGATGAAGCATGCTTCCATTTATCCGGTTATGTGAACTCACAGAACTCACGCCTTTGGGCCATCGAAAATCCACATGTCATCCATGAAGCAGCTATGTATCCGGTTAAAATTGAGTTTAATGCGCAATATTCGCACAGAGAATAGTGGGGCCAATTTTTTATAACCAGACTGTGAACACTGCAGAGTACCGATTGCTTTTCATCGAGTTTTTTGAGCAACTGGACGATGTAGAGCTGAGCCAAGGATATTTTCAGCAAGATGGCGCTACATGCCATACATAAAATGAATACATGAACCTAATTGCAAGTTTGACGACCGGATAATTTCTAGGAACCTGTGGCCACCAAGATCTCCGGATTTGACATCGCCGGACCTCTTTCTATGGCGTTATGCCACACGTTCCTAGACATTGGACGATCTGAAGCACATCACAAAGGAGATTCAAACTATTGACAACATAGTCCTGTAACGAGAGGCCAGTAACATGGAATGACGTGTTGAGTTGTGCCTTATGCAGGATGGAGGACCTTTCAACATTTGCTATAATTTCCCAAAATTACTCTACAATTTAGGTATAATAAGTTGTCGCTAGCACAATTCGTTTTGAAATAATTAAAGAAAGAAATGTGTCAGCTCTATATAAATCAGCCTGTATATCCTAATTCGAAAATTCTGACTATCAAAACAGAAGTATTTAATATTATTATCCTAAGAATAACTAGAAATTGATTAATAAAAAATCAGATGTGTTTCATTCAAATTACTTTCTTTACAAATTCTAGAGCTGTAATAATTTATTGTTAAAAAGCATTCACTGGGCTAAAATGACAGTCAAATCTTTTAAAGCCGTTTTGCCTTGTGGGTGAAATCCGTTTGTAGGAGTTCACAACTTTACGTGTGAGAAACGTTTAATAATTTGAAATTTGAAATAAATAACAAGGAATATCTCAGAAATGGGCAATTCTACGAGAAGAAACATATCTATATAACATAAATTGTGTATACCTTTTTAGTATACGAAGCTTTTGTCCTTTTTTTACGGTTTACCAGTTACGCAAAATTCAGTAAAATTCATCCAGAATAAACAGGTCTTTAGAGGCTATTCTCAGAAAATTCAAAATATACATTTTAATTGGCATATAAATATCTTTAGTATACAATATTTTAGTCAAAATCAATAGTACCATTTTTAAGAAAATCAAAATTTTCGAAAATTTTTCCATGAAAATGGTAGTTGGGGTTAAGAGGATTTTCTTGAAAATCTTCGTGTAGCATCCTTAGAAGACACCAAACTTAAATACCAAAATTGGTATTCAACGGTCTTTTCGTTTTTGAGCTATTGTGTCCAAAGACAGACTGATAGACACACACATGGACCTTTTTCCAAAAATTATTTTTTTGGATTTAGAGGGAACCAAAACATGTATTTCCCGCAAAACCTCGGTGTGTAATTTTTGAGTGAATTACAATTCCTTATCTATACACTATGTACATAATACATGTAGAAAAAATAATAAAGTAAATAAATATAACCCTTGACTGTATATTACTTACCCAAAAATTACCAAGATTTCATCGAAAATTTATGTTCAGAGGCACCCTGAAACAAAAAACAAAACAAAAAAAAACATTTTTAGAAAAAAATCCTTGTGTCAATTGTAGGCAGCATTGCTCAAAATTGCTATTTTAAGCTTCCAAGGATGCGACAAGTGCCTACCACTCTTTACATGGAAACAATTTAAAAAAAATGATTTTCTCAAAAAAGGCTCTAATAATATTGATTAAAATATCTTACAATTAAAATATTTACATGACAAATAAAACATATATCTTGAATTTTCCGCCATAGCCTCTGAAGGGTCTTTATTCGTGTTGATTTCTATTGAATTTTTGTAAGAGATGTACAAAATCTTCCCACAAAGAATATAAATCTCGATAAAACACAATACTTATGCCATATACATTTTTTCGTGCAGTTGACCGTTTCCGAGATATTCCTTGTTATATTTTTCAGTTTTAAAATACTTATTTTCTCATACGGGAACTTATTAACTCCTGGCCATGCAAAGAATCAGATTTCAATGTCATTTGACTATCGCTTTAGCCTGAGTATTCCCTTATTTCCCTTCTACTTATAAGGAAGCAAGTAATAAGACAATTTCTGCTAATGTTTTTCTCAATTAGCATGAAGTAGATAGAAGAATAAGCGTTTTAACAAAACCTTGTTACAGAAATGTAGAAAAAGTCATGTGAATAGAATATATCAGATTTTCTTTAATTAATCGTGACAAAAAATAGCAGTATATTATTTAAGCAGGGCAAAAGTGGAGCTTTATTAGCTCGTGTGTCAAGTTAGATGACGACCGCAGGGAGTTCATAAAGCTACTTTTGTTGAATACAAGTAAAGTGTTGCATTCTTATTGCAAATTATATTTCTTGTGGTGCTGTTGAATGTCAAACTATTGACACGCGTAACCAGAAGTTGGTGTTAGCAATGTAACAAATGCCAGTCAGCTCATGTCATCTGTCAAAACACACACTTTTCTTCATGGACTTGGTCATATCTGAAACATTTCTTGTTACTTGTTTCAAATTTAAATACTTAAACTTTTCAGACACGGAAAGTTGTAAATTCCTAGTCATGCGCAGAAACAGATTATTACCACATAGCGACCAGCTTTTAAAACATTTGACTGTCGGTTTGGCCTTGGTGTATTCCCTTTCACCTACAAGGAACTAAGTAATTTGATACAGACGTGTACAATGTGTGAATGGAAGACTATTTTTTTTTTTTTTTTTTTTTTTACTGTTTCATTTGCATAGCCCCCTTTAACTTCAATGAAATATCAGGGGCCTTGACTTGTGAATAATCTTTATATTACTAAACGCATGCACATTTACTCTCACATTCATATTTCCAGACTCTATGCGGGATAGGGAATAATTCTGGTTAAAGAAAAATTCCCCGCTCTAGCCGGGAATCGAACCGGGAACCTGCAGATGAGAGGTCAGCTCGCTGACCATGCGAACACAGAGCCACATCGACTAAGGATACCACAGGCGATGGCACTGATAATACAGTAAATGAAGATGGAGCACCGGTGGAATGCATTGGCGGTGGAAACCGGAGAACCCGGAGAAAACCCGCCTCTGAGCCGCTTTGTCCACCACACATGCCATATGCAGTCGCCTTGGATTGTTTCCCGGGCTCCTTGGTAAGAGGCAAGTGGTTTTTTTGCTAATGTTTATCTCAATTAGCATGAGGTAGTTAAAAGAATAATCTTTTTATAGAAAAATGTGTTTGCAGAATAGGTAGAGAAAGTCAAATGAATGTCTTGGCTTATGTAACTATTTGAGTTAATAGAGCGCTAATAGCCCAACAATTGAGAGTTAAAACACCAATCTCATCGCCCCTGTTCCATGTAAAGGGTAGTTGGGGTGGAGTTTTTTTTTTCTCAAAATCTTCGTGTCGCATCCCTGGAAGATACTAAACTTAAATACCTAGTTTGGTATTTTACCGACTTTTCGTTTTTGAGTTATTGTGTGCACAGACACACGGACACACACACGGACCATTTTCTGAAAATGCTTTTTTTGGATACAATAGGCCCTAAAACGTGTACTTCCAGTGAAAGCTCGGTATCTAATTTTATATTGGAGTGCAATACATTCTCTATGCACTATGTATATAGTACTGTAGAGAAAGTATGAATGAATAAGTGTATTTATTAACATAGCAATATCATACATAGAATTTGAACAGTCGCACGGGTCTACAGACCGTACGTGCTTTTGTAATACACATTACAAGCAATATTAAAACAACAACCACAACAAGGAATTAAAAGAGTAAACACGAAAATAAAAAGACAAAGGAAATACACAGTCAAAAGCAATATTAAACAGCAATAAGAATTAAGAGTGAATCCGAAAATAAAGATACAAAGATATTCAAATATAGCAATTTAAATTTACAGCACAGAGTAAACCTTCATAAATGCACCCTCTTATAATAGATAATTACACTTAAAAGACATATATACACATAATATATACAACCCTAGCATAACAGTGACCTAAGTATGATATAATATACATGTATGTAGAACATTGTAGTCACTTTTGTTTAGTTGATCTTATCCCCCCCCCCTTCTCTATTGGCAGCCTCCTCAGATCTCAGCTGTCTTGCCTTAAGTATAAATTTACCTAGCCCGTCCATGTTTTCCGTGCCTGCCAGTAGCGTCCAACATGCTTCTATCCCTACATTCGCAGTGGTAAAAAATCGCGGCAAATATTTTTCCCGCCATTCCTCCGTACCCCTACATCTTGCCAAGATGTGAGTCCACGACTCTTCCTCCTCGCAAATGGGACATATTCTTATACCATTCTCGTCAGAAGTTTTCGTGCTCCTCCATGCTCCTAGTCTAATCCACGCGAGCCCCTCTCTAATGAGTTTGGTACCTGTTTCGATGTATTGCTCCATACCCCAGTCCGATTTCAGCCCAGACTGTACTTCTAATGACACCTTCTCTGTGCATTGCGCAATCATTTGCTGTCTGTCAATATCACAGAGACGTTTCTTAATTTTTCTCCAAATACTTCGCCTGTTTTCCTGCCCCGCCATCCAAATGTCTCCCATCCCAATGGTTTCCAACCCTTTCTTTAATTTTGATGCCCACGTCAAATTACCTTCCATTCGCAACTGTTCACGGTAGCAGACTGCCCTAATTAGAGAAACGCTTTCTTTGTTTCAACATAATCTTTGCGTGATTTTGAATTCACAGGGTAAATTACTAGTGGCATTAAAGAACGTTTAGACGGGTTTTCCCAGTTCTACCAACACCGAAATATCACGATGTATTATTGGTTATTGGAAACTGTATATTCTTTTACACAGTTTGATTTTTTCTCGCTATTGTTGTCAGTGGTTTAAGAGCTGTACCATAACTAGATATTGGATTTTGTATCTCTTTCACACCAAAGAGCTGTTGGCAAGCCTGACATAACCAGCGCTCCACCGCGGACAGGAAAGTAACTTCAGCACTTGGGACACCACTTCAGGGGTTGAACTGTAGCCCTATAAATGTTGCCACACCGTGGCTTTACTCAAAAGTCATGCTTCAACTGAAAACGTTACAAATCGGCTTGCTATATGCAGTGTATTCACATCTTATACTGACCGCAACTTTCCCTATTCTAATTTCACACAGTTTACTAATATTCCATTTATGACGTTGTCTACACAGATCTAACCGAGCCAGGTGGTTCAGGCCTTTTGTCTGGCTTTCGGGAGGTCCGGGTTTGCTCCCCATTGAGCGCGCACGACCCTGGCTGTTCTGTGGGTTTCCTGGGGCCGTTTAGGTGAATGCTGGAGTGTTGTATATCTCCCAGGTTCCTTTTCCTTTAATTCCTTCATTTCATTTCCGTTCTTCATCTTTCAGGTCGGCGCTGGTGTGGCTTGAGGCTTTACAGGCAGATGGCACGGTTGCTTGCTCCGAGTAAAACTCGCTTCCCCCCGGTTGCGCTGGTACCGTTGTAGTGGCCTCCTTCCGGCCTCTCGCCGCCTGTATAGTTTCCGTGGCTGCCATCTAGTAACTGTTAGAGACTTCCGCGCGTCTCTGTGCTTATTTCGGTCTCTTCCTGTGTACTGACCTGTGTTTTTCCCTCCTCTCAACCCTTCCCCAGGGGGTGGTAGGCCGTAATAGATGAGTACTTGGTCGGATTTTTTTTTACTTTCTCTACACGTACAATGTGCATAATGTAAAGAGAAGGTATTGTGTTGCACCCAAAAATTCAATACTGAGATTTCACAGGAAATACATATTTTGGGTCTCCCTGAACTAAAAAAAAGTATTTTGGGAAAAAGGTCCGCATGTATGCGTGTGTGTGTGTCTGTGGACAGCGGAGCTCAAAGACGAAAAGACCGTCAAATACCAAACTTGGCATTTAAGTTCAGTACCTTCCAAGGATGCGACAGGAAGATTTTTTGCAAAATCCCCCCACCCCAACTAGCTTTACATGGAACAAATTTCCAAAATTTTGATTTTCTAAAAAATTGCTCTAACAATTTTGACTAAAATATCATATATTGAAGATATTTACCTGATAAATGAAATATATATCCTGCATTTTCTGGAAAAGTCTCTGGAAACTACTTTACTTTGGGTAGTGTTTAACGTCCGCTTTTAATACTAGTGGCACCGCAGGCGATGACACTGATGATAATGAAATGAAGATGGATCACCGGTGGAATGCGTTGGCTATGGAAACCGGAGAAAAACCGCCCCCGCGCCACCTTGTCCACTACAAATCTGATATACGGTAGCTGGGTCAGATTTGCCGAGGTGTGTCGCCCTCCGTGGTGTAATGGTTACCATGCTGACTTCATATACACAAGGTTGCGGGTTCAAACCCGGCGGAGGACGACAGATTTTTTTCGGACGTAAAAATCCTTAGCATGGCTTCCTTCGGAAGGGAAGTAAAGCCGTTGGTCCCGTATCGTAGATTTACGGCTCGTAAAAGAACCTCAAGCCTGAAATAGAGGCTTCTGAGGAAAATTAAGCGGTCTTTCACGCCCAATTTAAAATGGGACGCTAGAACCACAGCAGTTAAAGAGCGTCCATAAATAACACGCCATTTCCATTTTGCCGAGGTGTCTCCTGATTTTAACATACTCTCTATTCTCTACACATACCTAGTGTTGACAACTCAACATAAAAAGTAGCTAAACTACTTCAAAAACATACCTAAAAGAGGCTAAATTTACAAATAAAAATAGCTAAAGAAAGGATTACAGTATCTCAGTAAACCAATGAAATATATCTATATATAATCTCCTCCTCCTCTTCCTCGTACTGTTTCTCTTCCTGCTCTTCCTCCTCTTCTTCCTCCTCTTTCTCCTCCTCTTCCTCCTCCACCTCCTCCTCTTCCTCACCTTCCTCCACCTCCTCCCCTTCCTCCTTCACCTCCTCCTCTTCCTCCTGTTCCTCCTCTTCCTCCCTTTCCTCCGCCTCCTCCTTTTCATCCCCCTCCACCTTCTCTTCCTCACCGTCCTCCACCTCTTCCTCCTCTTCCTCCTTCTCCTTCTCCTCCCGTTCCAACTCCTCCCCTTCCTCCTCCTCCACCTCCTCCTGTTCTTCCTCTTCCTCCCCTTCCTTCTCCTCAAAATCCTCTTCTTCGTCCCCTTCCTACTCCACCTCCTCTCCTTCCTCCTCCTCCATCTCCTCCTGTTCCTCCTCCTCCTTCTCCTCCTCCTCCTCCAAATCCTCCTCTTTCTCCCCTTCCTCCGCCTCGTCCTCTTCCTCCTCCTCCCGTCCCCCCTCCTCCCCTTCCTCCACCTCGTCCTCTTCCTCCACCTTTTCCCTCACCTCCTCTTCCTCCACCTCCTGCTCTTCCTCCTCCTCCTTTTGTTTCCAGCAGCTCTGTTAGCACTATATTAGTATTACGTTAAACTGTCAGCGTCAGTCTATGTTACTTTGCGTCACAATTTATTCCATGTTACGCACATCTGCTTCTTGAAACACAGCACGAATACCGAGTTGCAGCAGTTTCTGATGAGCAGCTAACCGTTAGAATTAGGGGATTTCCCGAATCCCGCGTAATGGTTGTGCTATGGACTATGATGCAATGCGCAGTCACTGCACTACCTCGTGTGACATTCGCAGTGGGATAGAAAAACACGAATTACTAAAAATAGTATTAAAATGAATGAAATAAAAAATAGCGCATTAAAAAGAAATGTATGGCTAAAATATACCTAATAGCTAAAATGAAAATGTTGTAGCAAATTACTTTTCAAAATGGCTATAACTAGCTATACTATGCTGTAATATTTTAATGTGCTCTACATTTCTTGTTTGGTACGTTTTTGTCTATTTCTTACCGTTTACACAAAATTCCGTAAAATTCATCCAATACAAAGTAGTATTCAGATGCTATTCCCAGAAAATTCAAGAAATACATATTATTTGTCAGGTATTTATCTCTAATATACGATGTTTTAATCAAAATCGTTGTAGTTATTTTTTAGAAAATCAAAATTTTCGAAACTTTTTCCATGAAAAGGGTAGTTTGAAGCGGAGGGATTTTCTTGAAAAGCTTCGTGTCGCATCCTTGGAAGATGCCATACCTAAATACCAAGTTTGGTTTCTAACGGACTTTTCGTTTTTGAGCTACGCTGTCCACAGACACACACACACACACACACACACACACACACACACACACACACACACATACACACACACAAACACACGGATATTTTTGTAAAAATGCTTTTTTTGTATTCAGGGTACCCCAAAACATATATTTCTGGTGAAATGTCGGTATCGAATTTTTTGATTACGTTGTACAAATGGGGCTAGAGAAAGTAAAGAAATTGTTGGGTAAGATGGCCAGAATGGGAAGTTAAATAACGGCAGTGAAGACAGAAATGAAAAGCGGAATGAAAACCTCAGTGGAGAAGATTGAAAATATGCAACTCGGCATGGAAGATAAAATGGAGTCGACAATGGAGAAAGTGAAAACGGAACTCTCCAGATGTGTTACGTTCCGAGTTTACGTCGCGCCGCACTTCCTTGTTTAACATTTCATTTGTGATTTCTCATAAACCAACGTGAAAACCAGTGTCACAGTACACAACCAGAAAATGTGTTGCATTCCAGCCAAAAATTCGATACCGAGATTTCACTGCAAATACATGTTTTGCTGACTATTGAATAACATAATTTAGATGTAAGTCAGGAGTGTAACGGAAAGTCTGTTAAATACTAAACTTGCTAGTTAAGTTTGCTACTTTCTAATACACACACGAATATTTTCAAAAACAAAATCATCTAAACACTCATTAAACTTTATATATAACACTTTTTTTTAAATTTACAATTTTCAAAGTGACGGTTCTAAGGAATTTAATTAAAATGCAGATTTTTACATGTTAAAGAAAATACACTTCTTCAATTTCTTGGGAATAATTATGCATTGAAGAGCCAGGAGTATACTCTTCGTTCTGAATGACTTTTTCATAACTAGTAAAGCGTACGAGATAAACAGAGGCTTACTGCACAACAAATGTAGATCTTATTACAATAGACAATTTATGTCCTGAACATAAGTTTCTGTAGAACTATCCATTTCAGAGATATTTTTTTTTTCTTACTCCTAGTCATGGAAAGAGAACCGAATTTTAATGATAATCGCATAGTAACAGATTTTAAAACATTTAGCCACGTATATTACCTTATTTCTGTGCTACTTGCAAGGAAATAATGGTATTGTTTATCCTGATTAGTATTATGTAGATACAAGAATAATTTCCTCTAAGAATAGTTTGTTAGTAGAACAGATACAGACACTCATATGAATAGAAGACATCAGCCTTTTAATATAACAGATAAGGAACTTATTTTAAGGAGTTAATGCATTTTAGCGCCTAAACTTTGTAGTCATCAGAAAACTAAATCCTATAGTGCAAATCATATTGATTCCTTAACTCTGATATAAAGACGTGATAAGTACTAATGCATCAAAGTTTGTCAGTAGTTGCGGTAAAGTTCACCTTTGTAACGTATAGCTGACACGTACCTTTATGCCCTCTCGCAGCTGATGTTACCTGCGAGTCGCAAGTTCTTGCCTTGACTACTATAGTCGTGTAGAAAACATTTCATTAATCAGGGGTGATATGAATGAATGAAAATAATAAAGAAAAACACCGCCTGCTTTTACTATTCATATTCTTGAAGATATGTTATGATTTTAATAAACAATGATAGAATGTAAACACTGATTTTACAACCACAAATTCTCAAAGTGTACGTATCAGTTAAAATATTGCGGTTTCAGAACTCAAATTACCGTGAAATTAACACACAAATGTTACATCACAGAGAGTCTGCAAACCAAATTTAATCCTCTGATATACCTAAATAGCTTGGAGTCTTTGTCCTGTTCTGTTATTGGCTATATTTTCGTACCAACATTGACGTCAGAGCGTCATAAGCTCCTGCATTTGTACCTTATTTGTTGTCATCACACACGCCCTGTTTATAAACACATGTTTATAAAGTTTAGAAAATATCTCTGCAGTGACTTTGTTGCACGCAACCTAAGAAAATGGCTGAGCCACAAACTCCAGCCTTTACTTGCTTGGACTTCCCTATTTTCATCATAGATACACATCTTCGTAGCCCGGCAAATCTTGCCTTGCTTTGTAGCTTATAATTAATACAACATCTGACTATTTACATTACAATATTAATACTAACATAATAAAATAATAATAACAATAAACTAATCCTATACTTTATGATGTTGGCATTTGCAAACCAAAACGATTAATCAAAAGTTTTAGTATTTTTAATGGGACTCTTTTCTAATTTCATATTACACTAACCTTCAGCAATAAAATTAGGCAATTTAAAGCTATTTTATATTGTAAAAATGTTAATACTTTTGCAACAAATTATAGAGTTCCATGCAAGTGAAGTCAATTGTAACCCCATCAGCCTCCAAGCGTGTCATCACACCAGTTATTTTACTTGGACCCTCCCCATCCTTGACCACAGTCGATGGGACTCGAGCTCGCGATATTCGGCTTTGAATGGATGGCCAGTCCACACTAACAATCAGGCTATTCAAGTTGCCTCAGCTGTGTTGCCGGAGAAACAAATATATAATTCGGTTTGCGAATTAGAGGAAGAACGGCTTATGTAACAAATAATTCATGCAATAGAGAATTAGCGTGTCAAATGACACAATTGTAAGTGTCAAACACCTAAATGTCAAAGAATATTGTTTTTGTCATTGTTTTTGTTTTTTTTGTTTTTTGTTTTGTTTTGTTTTTTTTTCCCCTCGGATAGTAATGTCTATAGGGAGGTTTTGCTTTCAAGAAAATGTTTGGTATAACTCTACTGTAAAAGGTTTATACCTATGGTTTGGTTTTAGCAGAAAAAGATGGATTAACCAATGTTTTAACTTGTTCTTTTTGTGGTTCGCTCGCCAGCATAATTAGAAAGGGTGTTTGCAGTGTGCAAGGCAATGTGATGGGAGGAAACGGGTTTTTATAATATTTCCTGCTAGAGCATTATTGACTTTTAATTTCAGGATGAGGTCCCAGAGAGAGATTGTCTGTTGTTTGTTGAACTGGCGGTAGATGTTTGAAATGATAAATGATATTCCAAGGTGTTTGTTTTGGAAGTAGATTGTGTTTGTTGGAAGAGAAGACGGTTTCATATGCAGCATCTAGAACGTGTTTGCTTCTAGCCTTGCAAGTTTAGAGAATTCAAGCTAGAAACAAAGAAACGTCACCGAGCGGAATGGTAACGTCTATGGCCAGCATTTTGAAGGTCCTGGTTTCAAATATAAGCTCATTCAAAGATGCAACACGAAGATTTTTAAGAAAATGTCTCATCTCAAGATGAGTTTAAAACGTAACTCCTTGGCATGGCAGTTCACAAGGAATCTTGGCCTACCGCCCGGCCGCTGGATTCTCCATCTCGCCGGAAGGCGTCATGTTTGGGGTGCAGTGCTGGAGGGTGAGACGTGATCAGCGCCTAGTCCCTCCCGGCCAGTTGATGCGGTCCTCTTGATCTGGAGCATCTACTTCTCAAGCAAATAGCTTCTCAATAGGATCACAAGGCTGAATGCACCACGGACCAGGTCTCCCAGCGGGGAAAATTCCCCACGCCGGTACCGGGTAGGAACTCCGGTCTACAGCATGGCAAGTAACATTCTTCTGATGTTTATCTCTTTTAGCATGATAGAGATAAAAAAAATAGTAAGCATAATTTGTGTATACAAGACCTAGTAAAAATATGTGAATGTAGGTAGTACATCACATTTTTATTTTGTTTACTGAGCATTGTAACCCTATAGGCCATGTCATTCTGAACGACCAGACCATGAAAATCCAACCCAGTATTGACCTACCGACCAGGGAAAACCACGAAATCGTAGCCGGTACTTCACAAGTTATCTCAGAGGCAAGTCGCTCGATAAACAGTTACGTCATCATCCTATGCAATGGATGGACATCCCTGATGCATCTTACGCGCTAGGAAACAGGTGTGCCCTACGAGAAGATAACACTGTTGCAGAGGTTGTGGTTTTTGGTTCGCTCTCGTAATCCTATCTCTCACCGCATTGTTCTGGTTCCCCATCCAAAATTTACAGGATGCCCCACCCCCACACACAAAAATGGCAACCTGAATCTAGCGCCATTATCGATTGGGACGCTGAGAGAGAGAGAGAGGGATTTAGGTTTCTGTGGTGACGGCCCAGATCCAAGATAACTCCGGTTTATCCGGTTACACTCACGGCTACCATATTAATGGAAATGTATATTTCTTCTCTGACAGTCAGGAACATGCGCATTAACTGCTACATTTCAAACAATTGAATAGTTATTTATGTAATAATTAATATCTCTACACGTACTATGTAATAGTGTATATAGAAGGTATAGTATTTCATCCAAAAATTCGATACCAAGATTTCACCAGAAATACATATTTTAGGACCCCCTGGATTCAAAAAGTATTTTCAAAAAAAGTTCCGTGAATGTGTCTGTGGACAGCATAGCTCAAAAACTAAAACACCATTAAATACCAAACTTTGTATTTGGGTTTGGTACCTTCAAGGGATATGGCACAAAGATTTTCAAGAAAATCCACCTACCACAAACTGTAAAATTTTTGGAAATTTTTATTTCCTAAAAAATGGCTCTAACGATTTTGATTAACATACTGTATATTTAATATATTTTACATCCCAAATAAAATGTATATCTTGAATTTTCTGGGAATAGCTTCTGAAGAACTCTTTATTCTGGATGAGTTTTGCCGAATTTTATTTAACTCCTAAACCGAATGAGATGGCTAAAATTTTACCACATAAAACCTATAGAGCACGTTAAAACATGCGATTCATTTTATACACATTTTTTTCGTGGAGTGGGTCGTTTTTAAGATATTCCTTGTTATTATTTTCAGCTTTAAAAAACTCATGCGTTGTCAACTCGTGTACATACAAACAAAGGAACTCCAGTCATATAGCAACGAGCTTTTGACTACCACTTTAACCTATGGTACTCCCTTATTTGGCTTCTACTTGCATGGAAACAAGTAATAAAACTATTTCTAAATTTTTTGCTCAATTGGCATGAATGAACAGAGGATAAGCTTTTTTACAATAATTTGTAGCAGGGATATAGAGAAAGTCATGTGAGTGGACCATATCAGATTTTTGTTTACTAGTGGTACAATAAGATTATATACGGTTACATACGTTTTATGCTATTTTAATTTTAATTACGCATTAAAATCGTATGTGTTCCGTTCACAATACTTTCTCTACATCGCTGTAACAAATTATTCTTCTATGTAATTTATGATAACCGAGATAAATATTAGCAGAAATTGTCTTATTTACTTGCTTTCCTATTCGTAGAAATTAGGCTAAAACGATAGTCAAATATTTTAAAAGCTGGTTACCATGTGGTGGAAATCCGTTTCTGTACATGGCAAGAGTTCTCAACTTTCCGTGTGACGATAAATCTGAAACAAATGAAAGAGAATATCGCAGAATTTGGCTACTATGCTAACAAATCAAATATGTTCCATTCACGTGACTTTGTCTACAACTCTGCAATAAATTATTTTTAAAAAGCTTATGCTCCTATTTACTTCATGCTAATCGAGAAAAAATGAGCAGAAATAGTCTTATTACTTGCTTCCTTGTAAGTAGAAGCGAAATAAGGGAGTACCATAGGTTAAAGTGATAGTCAAAAGCTGGTTGCTATGTGACTGAAGTTCCTTTGTTTGTATGGACACGAGTTTCCAAAATCCTGTATGAGAAAAGTACGTTTTTTGTAGCTGAAACCAAAAACAAGGAATATGTAAAAAAACAATCAACTCAACGAAAAAATGTATATAACATAAATTGTTTGTTTTAATGTACTCTAGGTTTGCTGTGTGGTAAGTTTTTGTCCATCTCTTATGGTTTAGCAGTTATGCAAAATTCCGTGAAATTGACTCATAGTAAAGTAGTCTTCAGAGGCTATTCCCAGAAAATTCAAAAAACACATTTTATTTGTCAGGTAAATATCTTTAATATACGATACTTTAACCAAAATCGTTAGAGCCATTTTTTATGAAATGAAAATTTTCTAAAAAATTTCCATGTAAAGAGTAGTTTGGGGTGAGGGGATTTTTCTCAAAATCTTCGTCTCGCATCCCTGGAAGATACCAAACTTAAATACCAAGTTTGGTATTTTAATGTCTTTTCGTTGTTGAGTTATCGTGTACACAGTCACACGGACACACACACGGACGTTTTTCTGAAAATAGTTATTTTTGGATACAGGGGACCCTAAAACATATATTTCTGGTGAAATCTCGGTGTCGAATTTTTTGGTGGAGTGCAATACCTTCTGTATACACTATGTAAATATTGCGTATAGAGGAAGTAAAAAAAGGATATATTGGGTAAATTATGAGTTTACCGAGATCTACATTTTTTTATCTACAATTTTAATTGAAATCTTTTATATTTAAGATATTTAGATAACAATAAATTGTATATCTTGAATTTTCTGGCAATAGCTTCTGAAGGCCTGTTTATTTCGTATGAATTTTGCTGAATCTTGCATTAACTAGTAAACCGTAGGGATAGATAAAATTTACTACAAATCTAAAAAACAAAACAATAAAACAAAAAAAAACCTGTACATTTCGTTAAAACACAATTTATGTCATATACTTTTTTTCGTGGACTTGACCGTTTTCGAGATATTCCCTATTACTGGCTTCAGTTTTAAAATACTTAAACTTGTGAACTCCTGGCCACGCAAAGGAACGGAGTTCAATCCTTTAGCAACCTCATTTTAAAAAATTTGACTGTCGCTTTGGCCTAGTGGATTCTGTCATTTCCCTTCTACTTGCAAGGAAGCAAGCAATAAGACAAATTCTGCTAATGTTTATCTCAAAGCGTATTAGCAAGGATTTGTTACAGAGGTACAGAGTAAGTGATATGAATGGAACACTCAGATTTTTGTGTCTATCTGGTATGTTTACCAGTTTGAAAGAGCATTCAAATGAGGCCTAGAGGCTATTTCCAGCAAATGAAACACACATTTTATTTGTCATGTATTTATTTTTAAACATGCGGTATTTTAATCAAACTCTTGGTATTTATTTATGATACAAGAACTAAAAGTTTAGTTTTATTTTGCGAGAAGGAAAGTTTGAATAACGAGGCCGTAAGAGCGAGTGTAATAATCGTATGAGCAAAATAAAAACACTTGAATGTCATCATTATCTTTTAGACAGCACAATATTTCTAGATTTATCAACAAATTTGTAACATAAGGTTCAACATTGCTTTTGTTCAAGGAATAGTACATTTTCCTATCGCCTGGAGGCGTGTGTATTTGTGGGAATCGAACTCGGCTATCGATATAGATTGGTAATCGATGTAGTAATGTCAGGTCTTTATTCTTTTCTATAAATTAACAATTCCATTCCATTCCTTTTGCTAGTAAATGATAAACTGGAGTTTGCTACAACAAAATACCCAGCAAACACGTTTTATATGTTTGAAGTTGCCAATCGAAGAAAATTGTTGTCTAGTTGAGCATGTTTAGACACGAGAACGGACTAGTAAAGAAGGCGGTGGTACTATTATTGATTTTATTTATTTTCCTAGTAACATAACCTCATTTATTTTTATACAGATAATAACATAAAACAAACATATACAATTCTTATTAATAATAGGCAACATTAAGTTCTTAACTGTGCAATTATGATGAACGTGTGATATTTATTGTACAATTATTAAAATTGGAAATGTTGATTGCTTGTGATGACGTACTTGTGTTGCTAAATTCAGACATTATATTATTATCAGCTGGTATTGGTAACATTGGAGTGTTATAAATATTTTACAAATCTAGAGTTATAAAGAACAATTGTTAGTTCCAGTGTTTTGTGTCAAAAAGCTTACTTTTAACAGTGTCGGTCTAAAAAAGTCATTTTGGAGAAAATAACAATTTTCAATAAATGAAATCTTTGTGTTGCATGCTTGGAAGATATAGAATTGAAATATCAAGTAAGGTATTTAACCGAGTTTTCGGGAATCTCTATATACTAATGTACTTTGTATTCAGAGGTCCTGTAAACATATATTTACGGTAAAATCTCTGGATATTGAACATTTTGGTAGAACACAACACTTCTCTAACTACCAAGTACAATATGCACGAGAGAAACTCATATTTACGATGTAAGAGAGTAAAGTTATGGTTTTTGTTTCGAGCGGGAATATTGTGAAGCGAAACGCAGTCAAGAATCAAAAAGAAACGTTACACTCACGTATCATAGAATGTTTCTTATACGAGAAGCTTCTGATATTAAAAGAACATCAACGAAAGATGAAAAAAAAAATAGAGGTTAAGTTTGAGCCATTCACCAAGGTTTATAGTTGCTTATTTGTTTCGCATTGCTGGGCGCGATGACGGTACGGTTATAGCAGGCCGTGACTAACCAATATTATTGTTGTTCTGCGATATGTTTTCAGAAAGACAGATTTTGAGAATTATATCCTTAGAGGTGCGAAAGAAGCAGAATCAAATTTACTATCTGCTAAATCCCGAAAAATTTATGGCACAATGTCAGAAATTTATGAAGAGGTTTTTGTTGATCAGTGACATATACACACTAATATCGTAAATTATTTTGCCAAGCGTAAAGTTGGAACAAAATTAATTTACACTTATATTTTAAGCTCGCTGCATTTCTCTGAGGGTTCCGTAAAGTTAACTATGCTGCTACGCTGGGTCGTAGATAAATGCATTTCATTTATCATGCGTTATTTTAATCAAACTCTTAAAAATCGTTTTCGAGAAACAAAATATTAAACGCTGTTCACGCAAGGCCTGCATGGCAAGCAAAGCACAAGAGGAGTGAACTTGCCCTCGCTTCGTCCCCACCACTCTCTTTCAGCAGTCATGTAGAGCCTAAGAAACCGGTTCATTCTGATACTAGCACCGTAACAGACTTATCAGTGCAATTGTGGCGTAGATGTGCCATATGAGTGTTATATGTAAGCATATACGTTTAATCATGACTGGGATAACAAGTATTTTGTTGAATGGATGCGTAGGCTTCCACGACTTGTGTCTTGATGTGTCTTCTTAGCTTCCGGAGAAGGCCGCGTTATCCTGCATGGGAATGCCGACGTTTCGCTCATATTGCCGTGAGCTTCACAAGAGCTCAGAAGCAGCTCACGGCAATATGAGCGAAACGTCGGCATTCCCATGCAAGATAACGCGGCCATGAAAAGCCAAGAAGACACATCAAGTATTTTGCTGTTTTTCAAGAACAACCGCCACTGTTACACACGTAACCTCTCCGCTTCTCTGTAAGGTGGAAGGGATGATAGTATGGGTAGAAAATTTCACACGCTGGCGTTTATCTTACCTTGCTATAGCAACAACCGCCACTGTTACACACGTAGCCTCTCCGCTTCTCTGTAAGGTGGAAGGGATGATAGTATGGGTAGAAAATTTCACACACTGACGTTTATCTTACCTTGCTATAGCAACAACCGCCACTGTTACACACGTAGCCTCTCCGCCTCTCTGTCAGGTGGAAGGGATGCTTGTAGGGATAAAGCATTTCACACTGCGGGTGTTTATCTTACCTTGCTAAAGCAACAACCGCCACTGTTACACACGTAGCCTCTTCTGTCAGGTGGAAGGGATGCTTGTAGGGATAAAGCATTTCACACTGCGGGTGTTTATCTTACCTTGCTAAAGCAACAACCGCTACTGTTACACACGTAACCTCTCCGCTTCTCTGTAAGGTGGAAGGGATGATAGTATGGGTAGAAAATTTCACACGCTGGCGTTTATCTTACCTTGCTATAGCAACAACCGCCACTGTTACACACGTAGCCTCTTCTGTCAGGTGGAAGGGATGCTTGTAGGGATAAAGCATTTCACACTGCGGGTGTTTATCTTACCTTGCTAAAGCAACAACCGCCACTGTTACACACGTAGCCTCTCCGCCTCTCTGTCAGGTGGAAGGGATGCTTGTAGGGATAAAGCATTTCACACTGCGGGTGTTTATCTTACCCGCCCTGCTTTAGCAACAACCGCCACTGTTACACACGTAACCTCTCCGCTTCTCTGTCAGGTGGAAGGGATGATAGTATGGGTAGAAAATTTCACACGCTGGCGTTTATCTTACCTTGCTATAGCAACAACCGCCACTGTTACACACGTAGCCTCTCCGCCTCTCCGTCAGGTGGAAGGGATGCTTGTAGGGATAAAGCATTTCACACTGCTGGTGTTTATCTTACCTTGCTAAAGCAACAACCGCCACTGTTACACACGTAACCTCTCCGCTTCTCTGTCAGGTGGAAGGGATGATAGTATGGCTAGAAAATTTCACACGCTGGCGTTTATCTTACCTTGCTATAGCAACAACCGCCACTGTTACACACGTAGCCTCTCCGCCTCTCTGTCAGGTGGAAGGGATGCTTGTAGGGATAAAGCATTTCACACTGCGGGTGTTTATCTTACCTTGCTAAAGCAACAACCGCCACTGTTACACACGTAGCCTCTCCGCCTCTCTGTCAGGTGAAGGAAAAAGGAAGGAACGATTGTAGGTGTAGAGCATGTCACACTGCGGGTGCTTATATTACCCGCCCTGTACTAATACTTTTTTGGATTAAGAGGTCCTCAAAACACATTTCCGGGAAATCCCGATTTTGAACATTTTAGCGGATTAGAATACTTCTCTACTTACCATGTACAATATGCGTGGGAGAAGGTAAAAATGTTTATTTTAAGTGAAGGAAACTGAAAAATACTATGCTTTTTCTACTCAGTAGATACGTGATAGTGAAATTAAAAATGACATTTTTTCTATCAATAGCTCTTCATTAAATTTTACTTCCCTACGTAATTTTTAAATGTACTTGTATTGATATTTTTTTTCGCCCACATTAACAGCTGCTACTAATAGATAAAAATAAGGAACACAAGCGCCAGCATGAACTGTTTGTAGGCGTTACAATTACGTCACAGCTGACAGATTCCTGGCCTCGTGGAGTTTGTTCACAATTAAATTCAAATGTCATAGAATCGTATAAGTGCTAACATTTTAGTATCTACAAATAGATTTTAGTTGATTTATCCAGATGAAACACTAGAGTGAGGTACTTCATGTTTTTGAAAATAGAGATTAAAGGACAAGAATATCGATTTTTGGTACAAAAATTCACCAAAGGACCTACATATTTGACTCTCCTATGACAGAGGTAACATATTTTGTATGGCATATTAAAGTGGCGAGCTGTTTTACTGACTATGTCAAGCTTTAAAGCCGTTTGTTACTTTCTCTACACGTACTGAGTACATTGGGTATAGAGAAAACATTGCACTCCACCCAAAAATTCGATAGTTAGATATCACCGGAAACACATGTTTTAGGGTCACCTGCATCCAAAAAAAGCATTTTCAGAAAAATGTCCGTGTGTGTGTCCATGTGTTTCTGAACACGATAACTCAAAAACGAAAAGTCGGTAAAATACCAAACTTGACATTTATGTTTAGTGTATTCTAAGGATACAAAATGAAGATTTTGGGTAAAATCCAACCACTCCAAACTACTCTTTACTTGGAAAAAATTTCGAAAATTTAGATTTCCTCAAAAATGGCTCTAACGATTTTGATTAAGTTACCGCATATTAAAACTTATAGTGCAAATAGAATGCATATCTTGAATTTTCTGGGAATAACCTTTAAATACCTCTTTATTCTAAATGGAATTGTTTTTGAATTATTCCTTGTTTTTTATTTCACCTTTAAAAAACTTATACTTTACTTTTCTGATACAGAAATTTGTCAGCTCCTCTCCATACAAAAAAAAAAACAGCCTATCACTTTAACCTATGGTAGTCCTTTATTTCACTTCTACTTACAAGGAAGCAAGTAATAAGACTATTTCTCTTATTTTTTTTTTCGATTAGCATGAGGTAAATAGAAGCATAAGCGTTTTAATAATATTTTTTTTTTTTGCAGAAATGTAGAGAAAGTCATGTGAATGGATCACATCATAATTGTTAAGAGTGGTGTGTTACAGAATAGATAGAGAATGTCCTGTGAATGTAACAGAACCACACAACGTCTGCTAAGTCTATTATTATGCCTTTTTCTTTTTCTCGTTTGAGTTTTTTCGAAACGAACGTTATAAAACCTCTATTTTTGTAAAGCTGTAGAAAAAGTAAAACCGCTTCTAAAAATGCAGCAGGAAACAATTACACCCCCCCCCCGCAGCAGTAGCCAGCCCTCTAACGTGACCAACAGCTGTTTATTCTCTGCACGCTTTTCAAATTTACCACGCTTCTACACAGTCCTTAATTTGGTTTCGTTTGTGCGCTTTAAGTTTTCTTTTTTCTAATTTTGAAGCATACCTACCCTATCATACAGTCATAAATTGTACAGTGTTTCATGGCGTCGAGAACAATGGAGACATTTCACATGCACTATCGTTCAAACAGTTTATATTTTCATAAGATTATTCTTATCGGATTATAAAACTCCACAAAAACTGAGATAACTGTAGAAACAAGCAGAAACATTTCGTTGTTTTTTTACTTTCTCTACACGTACTATGTACATAGTGTATAGAGAAGGTATTGTAATGCATCTGAAAATTCGATACTGAGATTTCATCGGAAATACATGTTTTAGATTTCCCTAAATACAAAAAAAGGAATTTTTAGACCAATTTCCTATGTCTGTATGTATGTATGTGTGTGTGTGCCTTGAACAGCATAACTCAAAAATGAAAAGACCGTTAAATTCCAAACTTGGTATTTAAGTTCGATATTTTCCAAGGATGCAACATGAAGATTTTCAAGAAAATTCCCCCACCCCTAACTACCCTTTACTTGGAGAAATTTTCGAAAATTTTGATTTTCTCAAAAATTGCTCTAACAATTTTGATTAAAAGATCGTATATTAAAGTTGTTACATGAAAAAAATGAATATCTTACATTTTCTGGGAATAGCCTGTGAAGACATGTTTATTCTGGATAAATTTTGAGGATTTTGCATAACTGGTAAACCGTAAGAGATAGACAAAAACGCACTTCACAAAAAAATACAGAGCTCGTTAAAACACACAATTTATGTGTGGAATTGACCGTTTTTGAGATATTCCTTGCTATTGGTTTCAGATTTAAAATACTTAAAACTTTTCTAAACTCCTGGTCGTGCTAAGAAACGGATTTCAGCCACATGGCAGCCAGTTTTTAAAAGATTTGACTATCGTTTTAGCCTTTTTAGTGTATACCCTTATTTTACTTCTACTTACAAGGAAGCAAGCAATGTCTGCTAATGTTTATCTCAATTATCATAAAGTAGGTAGAAAATATGCTTTCTAACATTAATTTGTTAAAGCGATATAGAGAAAGTCATGTGAATGGAACACATTAGATTTTTTTGAGGTCCTCTGGGTCTAAAAAATTACTTTTTAGATAAAAGAACAATGTGTGTCTATGAAGAGCAGAACCCAAAAACTTAAAGTTGGTTATACACCAAATTCATGTTTGAGCATTAACTGCCAAGGATAAGACAAGAAGATGTACAAGAAACTCCCTCCCCTCATCTCAAACCCCGTTTTACATAGAAGGTAATAAACTTAACTACATGGCATGATAGTCCACAAGCGACCTTGGCCTACCGCCCGGCCGATGCATCACCTATCTCGACCCTAAGATGTCATGAAAGGGGTGCAGTGCTGGAGGGTGAGACGTGATCAGCGCCTCGAGTCCCTCCCTGATGCGGAGCCGCTACTTCTCCATCAAGTAGCTCCTCAATTGGGCCCCCAGGGACCTCACGAGGCTGAGCGCACCTTGGACCAGGTCTCCCAGCGGGGGGTATCGAAGCCAAGTCTTCCACATGGCAAGCAACCACGCTAAGGTGACAACATAGAAAGTAATATTATAGTAATGTTTCCTGTATCTCCTAAGTGGAGCATAGGGTATTGTTACAATGCTTCCATCTTCGGATTTCAATTTCTAGGTCGTGAGTTTTCCGCTATGCGCTAAAGTAACGAAAGCACGTCGCTCACAGATGACACTTTAGGACAAAATCGTGACTGGTGGACGCGAAATGGTGGAACATTTTGTTCAGGAGCCTTCTTCTTTCAATGTATGAGGTTCTTTTACGTGCAAAAAATACAAAAATACATAGGGCCACTTTTTGCCACATAAATATCCTTAATAAACGATTTTATTCAAAATCGTTTGAGCCATGTTTAAGAAAATCAACATTTTCGAATGTTTTTCCATGTAAAGGATAGTTTGGGGTGAGAGGATTTTTATGAATATCTTCGTATCGCAACTCTGTAAGATACTAAACTTAAAAGTGGTTTCTTTTTTAATACAGGAGACCCTAAAACGTGTATTTCCGGGGAAATATCGGTATCGGAATTTCAAGTGGAAGGCAATGCTTTCTTTACGCAATGTACATAGTACGTGTGGAGAAAAAGAAATATATATAGGGTCGTTAAGTTATAAGGTAACTCCTGTTGCGGCCTCTCTCCACTGCGCGAGAGATCCGAGAGTCGCCGGCAAAGGCGAACGTATCTTAAGATAAATGTTGATATACGGACAGCACCCGTCTGAGCTTAGCAGCAGGAATCCTTGTGATGTTATCACTAAGTTTCTGTAGATTTCTGAGAACATATTTATCTTGTTATACTACCTGTTTGGGAGGCGGCAAAAACCAGAGTCCGCAGCTACATTTTAAGATTGAGTCAGTACATGTCGTGTCACGGGGTTGAAAGTTATCTAAAATTCTAGCAATATAATATAAACTATACATTAATGTATATTGAAAATGGCTAGGGAAGAAATATTGTAAAACACATCTAAGCAAGGACAAACATTTTTCATGAGCTGACAAGCGACCAGGTAGGATAGCACCGTTAAGGGAAGGACATTGAACTGAAGGGGTGAGGTTACACTGCCCGAGGACTGACTAACGACCCAGGTAGGATGGTACCGTTAACGGTAGGACATTGACTGAAGGGGTGAGGTTACACTACCCGAGGGTGCACATAACAAAGCAAGATCGAGCGACACTTTTGGTACTTGGCATGAAACATCCGCGGAGCTAACATGCGATATGTTGGCCCGTGTTGGAGCCGTTGGTTGTGACGGAATTAATGTTGGTTCAATACGGATTAGAATACGGACAAAAAACTGCAACAAAGGACTGTCAAAAATAATAATTAATAATAGGCGTTTTCGAGCAATGCGTAACTTAAGAGTAGAAAATTTAGGAGAAGTATTTCTGTGCTCTACTGCAGAAAAGGCCGAACTAAATAAATAAATAAATGAGCTCAATAATAATCTAGATCTCGAAGAAAATTACTTGTATTTTACCACCACTGAGAAAGATTCCATACCAACGGAATCCTGAGCTAGGGTACCCACATTTCCACACCATGTCTAAATAGGCAAAACTTGCACCCGGGATACGAACCCAACCCCTAGTTACCGCCGCAAGGTGTAAGGCAATCACCAGTTGAGAGAGCTAGGCATTCTGAAAGCAACAGCTCACACGGTTGTCCATGTCTAAATAGGCAAAACCTGCACCCGGGATACGAACCCAACTCCTAGTTACCGCCGCAAGGTGTAAGGCAATCACCAGTTGAGAGAGCTAGGCATTCTGAAAGCAACAGCTCACACGGTTGTCCAAAAAAGACTATGACTTAGAGCATACAAAATTCAACTAATGCAAAAGTTGCATCGGAATAATAAACCAAAACGGGCCGAGTTCGCTACAGCACAGCTATTCGCGAACAAGGTTCTGCGATTTGAGGGAGGTGAATGGAAGACAGATGGTAGAGCAATGATAACAACGGGACTTAAATTAAGCTAATGTATTAAGAAAAATTAAATCATTTGTTGGTAGCGAATGCTTGGTTTACAAAGGTGGGGAATTGCAATATATTTCATTAACCCTGACCAATGTCGTTCTCATTACTGGGGTGACTAATATGAAGCCTTACCTTAAGAAATATGTCATGGTGTGTCTAGGCGAGGTGAGAGATGAAGTGGTCGAGCGGTTGAACCCGGAGCGTCACCCCAAGACGCTCACAACGAAGCAGAGGTTCCCCGACGGTCAAGACCTGGTGGTCGGGTCTTCAGTCCATTAAATAGATTTAGTGGCATTCCGGAAGGGCATTTCAACATGGTGGTCGTACTCCTAATATGGAGAACCAACGCCCTGATAGTGAGATGTCTTAGTCAATCAACATCGAATGTTTAAATGTTCTAGAATATCCAGTGTGACGTAAAAGTGCGAATGTGCACTTAGCCTAACAGAAGTTCGTGTCATCAAAAAGTGCACTAGAAGTGCCATCGGAACAGGCTACTCTCTTCCATCCTGATAATTAATCAGATTATAACAGACGTTGTATTTTTCTAACGATATGAAAAATGAAACCCCAATTAATTCACATTAATTATTCCTAATTAATAAAATAATACTAAAATAATATAAGTTAAACTCTTGCCAATGACACACGTGACAGATGAGGACTATGAGTTCATCATCCACATCGCATTCTCTGACAAAGCAATCGTTCATCATTACGACACATGGGTGTTTCTTTATTGAAAGCACAGCAACAGGGACAATATAACTAGATATGCTGCAGAATTATACAGTCCCATAAATACCGAACTGGCTGACCTCAGAAGACGAATAATAGACGCTTTTGTTTCCGTTACACCAGTAATACTGCGGAACATATAGAGGGAGATAGAGTCCCGTCTTGATATCCTTCGGGCCACCAAAGACACACATCTGGAGATTTATTGAAACTTGGTGAGTTTGTCTGTCTTACAATCTTATTCCGGCAATTCTGTGCCTATTAGTTTAGGTGATATTAAGGTTTATTTGTGGTAATGATTCAACTGGATACAGTGTATATATAATTTTTGGGTGGACTTAATTCCTCATATACCTGTGTACTACTTTCGAAGTAGAAAAACTAATAAGAAAAAGTGGGTAGTGAAGGTCATGTGGCACTGCGTCTAGTGGCCGAACTCCATTATAGAGACGGCGATGAAGACGTCCAGGAATAAGAGATGATCTGGTTGACAAATTCTTTACTTCATAATGGACAAGAGAAGGCCGTGGGTGATACAGATAGGATATGAAAGAAGCGAAAGTGGGAAGTGAAAGTTATGTAGTGCTGTTTTTAGCGGCCGAGGGTTGGGGCAAAATTCATGGCAGTTAGTTTTTTTCTTGTAGATATGTGAATGGATCACAAACGTATATGTCCCATGTGGAAGTTCAGCAGGCATAGTGCATATGTAGAACAACAGATGGCTCTGTGATAGCTGGTAGTAGCGCAGCGAGGGCTGTGAAGTCAGTCAGTTGGTGAGTGTCGTGCGAGGTGAAAGTAACTCGTGTTGAGCAACGCGCTTACATTAAAATAGCCGTTTTCCGAGGGAGAAATGCGATGGAATGTCACAGTGAATTAGTGGAAGCCCTTGTGAATAATGCCCTACCATACCGTACAGTAGCAGGTGGGTAGGAAAGTTTCAGCAAGGACGTGTGTCAACCAGTGATGAGCAACGTTCGGGACGACCTGTCAGTGTGCGGACCGTCGTCGAGCAGCTCCTGGATGAAGGCAGACGATGGACGCTACTGGAGTTAGAGAGGGCAAATGGCATCGAAAAGTGCACCGTCCACAGGATATTGCGTAATGAGCTGCAACTACGCAAAATCGCATTGCGGTGGGTACCACATGCACTGACGAAGTTCAAAGGTGGGTGCGCTATGCTCCGACCACCTTGCACATTGGCAACAGGACGGCGATGAATTCTTGTCGATGAATTTTGGGCCAGGGCCTACGAACCAGAACTGAAACGTCAGTCTGTGGAGTGGCGACATGCTGGATCACCAAGGAGGCAGAAGTTCCGTCAGAATCCTTCCCCAGTCAAATTGATGGTGATCGTCTCGTATGACGTCAGGGGTGTTATTGTTTGCTACTTTGTTCCATATGGCCGATTATTGCACTGTACACAGTAACCGCTCAGTTCTACAGGGACTTTTATTAAAATCTGGACATCTATTACCAACACGTGCTTCAATTGGTCATGGTGTAGATGGAGTACCCTGGACGCGCGTTTCCACAAATCCTCTTGCAGACGTCTGCAAACCTGCAAGAGGATGACAACGAAAGTTGTGGAAACGCGCGTCCAGGGTACTCCATCTACACCATGACCAAGTGAAGCACATGTTGGTAATAGATGTCCAGATTTTAATAAAATTGTCAGCTTCAGTGTATGTAATGGCTTTTTTAACATTTAAAAAAAAACTACAGGGACTTCCTGGTACAACAGGTGCGACGTGGCGTTTAGGAGAAGCTTCCGGATCTTGTGCACAGTGCAATAATCCTTCACGACAATGCAAAACCACATAAAGGAGAGTGTGTAAAGCAGCTACTGCTACGATGAAAAGAATTGGAGCACCCATCGTACTCTCCCGACATTTTGATCTCATTTGAAAGATTAAGGAACCACTAGGTGGTAGGCGGTTCGCAATACGAGAGGACATTGCTAATGCGCAAACAGATGACCCGATTCACACATGGTGCGGCAAATGCTGCGACCGATGGTATTCAGTGCCTCCCACATCGTTGGCAGCGTGTGGTGACACTGGAAGGGGACTACTTTGAGGGTATTTAGGCCCAGTTTGTCATGTCAACTGTATGTGTACTGTGTTGTCATTCTTTTGCACCGTGAATGCCATATTGCCCTGTATACTACCGTAATAAATTAGTGTGTTACGATAGTCAGTGCTATTCATTATACACACGCGTAACTAACGCCTGTCCTTTCGTCTGTATATGTCACATTTTCAAACCGGATTAGTATCTTCAAGAAAATAAATAGTTGCCATGTCTTTTGACCCAACCCTCATAGATTCGGCGATGAAGACGTCCAGGAATAAGCAATGATCTGTTTGACAAATTCTCCCATGATGGAGGAGAGAAGGCCGTGGGTGGTAAAGATAGGGTATCAAAGAAGCGCCGTTTAGGTGCTACAAGCAACCCACTTTGCATTTTAAACAGTTTATTCTGTTTTGACAGCGCCGTTTGGCAGCATCTTTGGGAAAACAAACTACAAGCACGTCGCGATAACATCGCTATATTCCCAATTCAGAAAGAAAATAAGAATGAGTGAAGCAGGGTTCTCAGGAAGACCCGTGCGGTATATTCCACTCACAACCACTCGTGAATATCGCGCGTGGCATCGTAAACAAGAGAGCGCTGTCACATTGTTCATCTGGCGGGAGTTTACATCTTCAGTATACTGTTGTTTACGTTAGAACACAACACTGCAGTTCAGCGCTGCTAATAATTCCTTTTCTCACCCACAACGTTAATAGTCTATTATGCAACGGGACTATAATGATAGTAACTAACCGAGAGAGCGAAGTGAGGCGTTTCAATTACCATTATAGTCAAGTTTCATACGACTGTTTATGCCTGACCATGTATCTAAATTAAAGAAGGTGGAGTAAAAAAAAAAAAAAAAAAAAAAAACTTTTGTATTGCACCTTTCCAGAAATGGTTTTTTTTTGTTTGTTTGTTTCAGGGGGACCCAAAATATATATTTCCGATGAAATCTCGTTATTGAATTTTTGGGTGCATTATAATACCTTCTATACATAGTAGGTATAAAGAAAGTAAGAATTGTTACTATTTATCTCCCTTACGATGAAGTAAGTATCTTGTTGCCAATGAGGTAGAAAATGTTATGTGAAAGAAACATCAGATGATTTGTTTAATAATGTTTATCCATATGTTAACCATACTTAACCTATGCAACTGCTATCCATAAAAAAGCTGTAAATTCGGGCATTTGTCGCCCATCTGGAGAAAGCAATATCTACAGGGCGGGGTCCCAAACCGAAAGTCAAAAACCATTCAGAAGAAGAACTGGTGTGATCAAAAGATTGGTATTCTTTTAACCCTAAATTGGTTAACATCAACAAATGCCATAAATTTACATTCTAACTACAGATATTTAAAGAAGAAGAAGAGTTATGAGCCGGAATTGCCCAGGTGGTCAGTGTGGCAAGGTCAACTACCTCATTTCTGGAAGCTGGGCGTGGAATGTATTCCGACATTCCTTTTTGTCATAACCACATGTTTGCTGGTTTACGTTCAGTTGTTAAAGTGTGAAGAGATGGGATGTATTTCTCTGAACACATGAGAGAATTATGTATTTTGTTGCCCAGGTTTGTTAAAACAGTGAATAAAATAAAACTTTACATTTCACTGCAGTGTTTTAACAACACACAAGCGGGGAAATTTAATATTCCAACATTTCACGCCGTACATTACTGGAATACATCTGGCCTGTGGCAGTCACACGCTTTTCTCTACTCACTCCTCTACAAAACGATTCTTAAACAAGATATTTACTTATAGATATAAGAAATGGAAATTGACTCTTAAACTACTATGCTTTTCAGCATTCTATTCTATATAGGGCGTGAAAAACTGCTTTTTGATTTTCTCAGAGGTCTCTTTATCAGGCTTGAGGTTCTTTCTACGACACGGGACCAACGGCTTTACTTTCCTTCCGAAGGAAGTCATACTAATTACAAATATAAAAGGAACACATAGGTAATGCGATGGTCAAAGATTAAAAAATCTTATATGTTATATTCACATGACTTTCTCTACTTATTCTACAACAAACTATTCTTGCTAAAGCTTGTCGCTGTACTTCATGCTACTGCAGGCATAAGCATTAGCAGAAATTATAACTTTCCAAGTAGTACAAGAGAAATAAGTGAATATATTAAACTAAAGTGATAGTAAAATTCCTTAAGAGCTAGTCGCTATGTGATAGCTTGAAATGCTTTTATTTTACGTCCAGGATGCAAAAAAAAAACAATAACGACTTGCCATTTGTAAAATACATCATTATTGGGAAATTTAAAACAATAACAATAAATGGTAAACTCCACAAAAAGAAAACAATTGACATAATGTTTGGCTATAAAGTGACCCACATCTTCTTTTGTGTAATAAAACTATGTTTATTATAGTTTACTAGTTATTCTTGAAGTTGTGCCCAGAAAAATGAACATGTGCATTTCTATTGCTATGTAAATATATTTCAACAGGTGGTATTTTAATCAATATAGAGCCGTTTTTAAGAAAACAAACGATTTCGAATAATCTCATTTGAAAGAGTGATTTTTCTGATAGTCTTCCTCTCTAGATTCCCCCCCCCCCAAACACACACGGACGTGCACATTTTCTCAAAATGTTTTTTTATTTTGGATTCAGGATGACTTGAAACGTAAATTTCAGATGCACTCTCGGTCTCGGAATTTTAGGTTAAAAATAATACCTCCACTACATTTTATAGGCAGTAGAGATAGTGAAAATATTATTGGACATCAATTGTGTGTTTTAATGTCATATTTACTGAGCACTAAGATTTTGTCTTACAGTTTGCAATGTTTTTTTTTTTTTTTAAAAAATTAAGAGTTCAGATAACATTCACAAAAACATATACATTTTGTTTGCCATGAAAATATTTAGACTTATGGTACTTTAATAAAAATCGTTAGATCCATTTTTGAGAAAATCTAAAGTATGTAAGGGTTATTTTTGTTAACAAATTTTTGCCGCATGTTTGGAAGAACGAGAAATTAAATTTTAAGTGTGGTAATTAAAGGACTTATTGGTTTTACTTTCTCTACTAATTACAATGTACATAGTAGGTAGAGAAGTTATTGTATTCTGCCCAAAAATTTGATACACAGAATTCACCGCAAATATATGTTTTGAGGTCTCCTGAATGCAAAAGAAAATGTATGGTTGAGTATGAGTGTCTCTGTGAACAGCATAATAACCTCCTTTAAATACTAAATTTAGTATTTAAGTATAACAGGTTCCAAGAATTTGACATGAATATTTTCAGGAAAATCCTCCCATTCTAACAACAGTTTACATGAAACATTTCTTTTTGAACATTTTGAGAAGCTCAAAAATGTGGATAAGGTTTTTATTTAAAGTACCACATTTTCATATGTTTTTGTGAAGAATAAAATATATACCTTGAAATTTCTGGCAATAACCTCTCAAGACCATCTTGTTCTCTATGACTTGCATAGCCGCAGAAAGTTACTTTGCAGAAACGTATATCTGTTAACACACACAATTTATGTAATATAAGTTTGTTGACGGTTTCGAGACATTCTTTGTTATTGGTTTCAATATTAAACTAATAAACTTTCTGATATGAAAAATCATCTTAAATAATATTTTTTCTTTGTTTTACTTCTAGCATTCATAGAGAACCGAATGTCAATTGCATCACATAGAGATTAGATTTTTAAGGACTATCACTTTATCCTAGTGTACTCCCTTATTTCCCTTCACTTACAAGGAAGCAAGTAATAAGACATCTATGCTAATATTTGCCTTGACTAGCATGTCGGAGATAAAGAATAATCTTTTGAAAAGAAAAACTGTTTGTGTAACAACTGGAGAAAGTCATGTGAATGGAATACATCAAGCGTTTTTGTAAAATATCCCTTACGGTTTACCAGTTATATAAAGGCTATACAAAAGTCATCCAGAATGAAGAGATTTTCAAATATCTTAAATACAGGCACACTCACGGAATTGTATCTAAACTAGTTTTATTTTTATTCACGGGGTCTCGAAACATCTACCGGTGAAATCTCGGTATCGAATTTTTGGGTAGAATAGAATACCTTCTCTATAAGCTATGCACATTGTACATTCAGACTAGAGAAGGTAAAAATGTGGATTTGTATAACAGTAAATAAATATGTGATAATTCAAAGCGCGACGTTTTGCAAATGTTTTCTCTTCGCTAAGCCATCTGTCTGCTACAGCGTGAATGAGAATAAATAACAGCTGAAGTAGAGCCGGCGTGTCAGGACGGCGACACTTTGACGAGGATTCCATGTAAGTCATTAGTCCGGTGAGGGAACAAATTAAACTCCGTCAATAACGCGGCAAAACACAAAACTGGTAACCTAACTCACAACACTGCTATGCTTTTGTCTTCCAGTCTTCCTGCCAGTCTCCTCTTACGTCTAAGTACGAGGGCTCTTCGTTAAGGATCCGTATTAGGAATAGCCACCATTTTAGGTTTCTCTATACTCACTATGTACAAAGTGGACAGAGAAAATATTGCTTTCCACCTAAAATTTCGATACCGAGATTTTATTGAAATGTTTTGAAGTCCCCTAAATCAAAAACAGCATTTTTAGAGAAAGATATTGGTATTTAACCCTTAGTTGCCTGCACTAGTATACCACATATGTCGTTTATAACTGGAGTTCTAGCAAAAAATATTTAGAAATAACCCTATAAAATTATTATATTAAATAATAGAGAAAATAGAAATTAAAATAAATGCAGATCCTTTATTAATATTTTTCTTCCCAATTGAGAGTTTAAATTCTTCTAAACCAGTTTTCATATGCTGCCAAAGGCAATACCCAAAAAGAAGTTCAAATGTCCATAGTGTTAGATAATAGGTAATGGACTGGACAACCATTCAAAGCCAAATGTTGCAATTTTAAATCCCAGTAATTTTGCTAAATAACGGGGAGAGCCCCAGTAAAATAATCGGTGTGATGCTTGGATGTTAATGGGGTTGCATTTAGCTGCACTTATATCGGTTTTCTCTTTTGTTTATTTAAAAAAATCACTGCAATTTTAGAGTAAAAATTGTATATATTTTTACAATATAAAACAGTCTCATTACTTGTCTGTGGTTGAAGGTTAGTATAACATGAAATTAATCCTAGAGTACAACCCTATTTGTATAGTTACGCTAAAAACAAGCGGAACTTATAGGTACCGACAGGCAACAAAGGTTAAGTTTGGTATCTTCTAAGGTTACGACACGAAAATTTTCGAGAAACTCCTCTACAATAAACTACGCTTTATATGGATTTTTTTATTTTGAAATTTCGATTTTCTCAAAACGATTTTCATTAAAATAACGTATATTAAAAATGTTTACATCACAAATGAAATATATACTTTAAATTTATGTATAACTGTTAAACCGCAAGAGACAGACAAAAGCTTACTACACAAAAAATGTAGGTCTAGTTAAAGCATATAATTTATGTCATTTTCCCCTTTTTTTCTATTGTTATTAGAACGGACTGTTTCTGAGAAATTACTTTTTATTGGATTCAGCTTTCAAATACTTATACTTATCTCAAACAGGACCATACAAAGCGAACCGAACTTCAATTGTTTCACCTAGCGACGAGCTTTTAAAGGATCTGATTATAACTTTAGCCTAATGTGTCCCCTTATTTCTCTTCGTCTCAAAAGAAAGCAAGCCATAAGGCCAACTATGCCAATACGTATCTACTATAGCAAGCTGTATATAAAATAATAATGTTTTGTAAGAAACGTTTTTATTTGGAACCGCCAGAGAAAGTTGTGTGAATGGAACACATCAGGTTGTTTTTATATGCTTCATGCTAATCAAGATAAACATTAGCAGAAACTGTCTTATTGCATATTTCCTTGTAAGTAGGTGGGAAATGAGGGATAACCCTAGGCTAAACCGATAGTCAGATATTTTAAAAGCGATCGCTAAGTGAAACAATTGAAATTCGGTTCTCTTTCCTTACTAGAAGAAGCAAAGTTTAATTACTTTGAAACGATAACTAGGAATATCTCCAAAACGGTTAGCTCTACTAAAAACAGTATGTGATATAAATTGAGTGTTTTAATGACATTTACATTTTTGTGCGGCAGGTTTTTGTAAATTTCTTACGGTTTTCCACTTATACAAAATTTATACAAAATTGAAGAGATCTTTAGAGGATATTCCTTGAAAATTCAAGATATGCATTTTCTTTGTCATAAACATATATTAATCTTATGAAATTTTAATAAAAACCATTATGCCCATTTTTTTTAAAATCAACATTTACGAAAAGTGTTTCATTTAAAGAGTTGTTAAATGTGGAGATGCTTTCTTGAAAATATTCATGTCGCATTCTTGAAAGACACTGACCTTAATACCAAGTTGGTTTTTAACCGACTTTTAGTTTGTCCATTGACACACACACACACACACACACACACACACACACACACACACACACACTTACGTGCTTCTAAACATCTTTTAGATTCAGGGATTCATGTATTTCCGGTGACATATAGGTATAGAATTTTTGGGTGGAATACAATACTTTCTCTACCTACTAAGTGCATTTTACATACGTGCTAGAGAAAGTAAAAATGATAAGTCTGTTTATAACCATATTTTATATTTGATTTCAGTGTCTTTGAAGGATGTGACACGACGATTTAAAGAAAATCCCCACACCACAAACTTCTCTTTACATGGATGCAGACCCGTTACAACGACAAGTCAAAAGCCGAGGCTTCCAGTAAGGTGATCTGTGTGGCTATATCACTCTACCTGGACCAGAGACACTGCTCCAAAACTAAACAACCACGGCATGAACCGCACTTTGTGGTAAAAAGGTTAATGATTCCATTTTCCTCATCCCCGAGGGAAGAAACTGGTAGTGCATTTGGCTCGTCTAACCTACTACAATGGCGAAGGTCGGGACGACCAGCCCCGAAGAGGGATCAGTGTAACAGTGCCGCCTGATACAATGGTCTCATGTTTGCGTTAGTATGCGAAACAACAGGAATCTTCGGGAACGCGACTCTCGATGACGTCATTTTCTAGCTATAAAAGGGGGAAGGATTGAGTGCAGGGATGTTGTGAATTTTACTGAGCCATAAGTGGCTGAAGTGTTAGTGTGAGCCATGGACGGCTGGCAGCTGTAAACTTCTATGTGTGGAAACGTCGAGTAAATTATTTGCAGCAGTGAATTTAAGACTGTGTTTGTGAACATTTGTTGATTCAATACCGACAGTAGAGAAAATATAAATGTATATATCGTTAAAACAGATTATTTAAGTCAAATACACTTCTTGTAAGGACGGCCTCGTGGCCGAGTGGTTAGACCCCTTACCTTCCATCTAGGTGGCTCTGATTCGATCCCAAGCGCCAGCTTGAGGGATTTGTGGTGGCCGACGCGGCGGTTAGTTTTCTCCGGGTCTCCCGGTTTCTCCCGCCATTCATTCCACCAATTGCTGCATCATCACCTTTCCTTTCATCCATTTCGCTTCCATTTCATATCATCCACTTCCTCACAGTCATACTTGACTACGGGCCAGGTTCTCCATTCTGTGGTTTCGTGCCGTTGGCTCCCCGACAGATTTCTGACCCCTAGACATCCGCTTGTAAGTCCTAGGGGAGTGTCAGTCTTAAATATGGGGAGGGTAAGCCGACTACGAAACGGAACATTTTTTAGAGCTAACCGTTTCCGAAATATTCTAGTTATTGGTTTTAATTTTAAAACACTTCTAAGCTTCTCACTTGAAATTTGTTTTATTCATTTTTCTTTCTCTAAATGAAGTATAGAGATCGGAATGTCAATTGACTATCGGTTTAACTCAGATATTTCTAATAATGAACTCTTTCCTTAATTGAACATTTTGCGTATCATACACTGGAGCTATCAATGTATCAGTTATTAACCGAGTATTATCACCTGAATAACTTCACGTTTTTTATTGGAATGATACAATTAAAGGCAGCGAATCGTGAGCGCGAGTTCACCGTGAACATATTTACTGAACACAAAGGGCCCCAGCGAAAATTCAAATTAGTGGTAAACATTTACTCGCTCCTGATCTCCGTAAACAGCACGGATTTGTTCGTTCCAGGATTCACCTGGCTGGGTTCTACAGCTGAACAAAACAATACAGCATTTGTTGCTGAGAATCCAAACATTTGCAGCTCAACCATACAAGAAAACACCTCCATGTACAAAAAACTGATGTGTTCTATTCACATGACTTTATCTACATCTCTACCACAAATTATTGTTTAAAAGCTTTTTCTTCCATTTACTTCATGCTAATCGAGAAAAAAAGTTAGCAGCAGTGGTCTATTACTTGCTTCCATAAAAATACGAGGCCACCCAGAATGTGACACACGATTTGGCATAACCAAAGAATAACGAAAGCTATCAACACAAAACTTTATTTACAAAGTTACACTACCTTACTCTATTTCTCAACTTGGTCTCCATTCTTTCAATATATTTATTATCACGTGGTACCCGTTTCTCAATGCCAATGTAATATTTTTCTACCGCCAAAGAACTTATTATTTTTTTTTAATGCACAAAATGTTCGACCAATCAAATTTTATAGGCAAATAAGGCAAGTGTATAGTGATAATGCAATGAACGAGTCTTCAGTGAGGAAATTGCGCATAATTTACGAGTGATCAAGGAAAAACCAGTGTGTACGGTAAAGACCGGAGTGAAAGTTCATCAATCGTTATGGAGGTGTTGAAAGCAAATGTTGATACAAGATATAAGAAAACAGGTGTTTCACTTTTGGACACCGTACATGACCTTCTGGGTGGAAAAGATTTCCCAGCCATGAAGACCTCAAAGAGACAGTGACATCTTGGCTCAGATCTTTAGCGGTGGAAGCTGCATTGAAAAACTGGTACCACGTGACAATACATACCTTGATAGCAATGACGATTACGTTGAGAAATAGAGTAAGGTTCTGTAACTTTGTAAATAAAGTTTTGTGTTGATAACTTTCGTTATTATTTAGTTATGTCAGATCGTGTGGTTGACCATCGTAACACAACAGATTGTTGAACATTCTATATAAGGATGTTTATTGGAGGGTGTTTGATGAAAGTGAAGGATGTTTTTGTGTAGGAACACTGGGAAGGCAAGTAGAGATAAATCATAGAGGTAGCTGGAAGATGCGAGGCATCTTGTATCCCACGGGGAACCCCCCCCCCCCCAGTAAAGTTTGTGCGTGAGCCGTGAAGTCTCTACTAGCTTGTGGCTTTTGGGAATTCGCTCGACACTTTTCCGAGTTTCAACAGACCATTTCTTACTGTTTTAAACAAGGGACTAGGGACTCGTTTATATGAATTTGTGAGCCAGCTAGGGCCAGAGGTGCTGACTCACTTGTAGTCGCGGGACAAGCGTCCCTGGCAGGGAGCCGAACATATAGCTGTTTACCTCATTTTACTTCCTCTAGCACGTATGTACATCCAATGAAGGTATTAGATTCTATCCAAAATTGCATACCTACCGAGATTTCACCAAAAATGTGTATGTACACATAGGTGTTAATGAACTATACCGAAATATTTTCACGAATATGTAGATTACTTAAATAAGTAATTTGAGATAGGAGACATATGACCTGTGTATTGAAATTTCGAAGTGCCTGTACGCCACGTATCGCGGCACTTCGTATGGAATGAAAAAAATAATAATAAAAAACATTTACTCTATGACGGGAATCGAACTCGTGACTTTTGGGATAGCAGCTCCTCGCGGTACACATTAAGCCACCAAAGCAGTTGAAAAAACAAAAAAACTCCAGAGTAGGCTAAATAACTGTAGAACGTAGTTAATGAATGCTCAGTGTCGCACTGTCAAGTTCAAGATTTTACAGATTCTTGAGACGTTAAATCTCGAGAACGAGCTACTAAAAATCGATACTTCTACACTCCTGCAGCAGTTTTAAAGACATTCTAAGCCATTTTTGAACCTGCTTTGCTTTAACACCGACTTATCAGCACCTGATACACACACGTTTAACGTTATGTTTATCCGGGGACCATGCATCATCGCCGATCTCAAATTACTTATTTCAGTCACGTGCACAATCTCGCAAATTATTTCGGTGGAGTTCATTAACAACCTGTATATATATCTGAGTCCAAAAACCACAGTTTTAGAAAAAAAGACCGTTTTTGTGTGTATGTGTATGTACAGCATATTTAAAAAACTTGAGGACCGTTAAATACCAAATTGCTATTTATGTTAGTATCTTCCAAGGAAAGTTTTACTATGAAAATTCCCCAAACTGAAACTACACTTATCATGGAAGAACTTCTGAAGATGTTTTTCTCAAAAAAGCAATACCAATTTGTATTAAAAGTATAGATGTTTCTCAAATAAAACGTATATTTTGAATTTCCTGGGAATCGCCTCTTAAAACCTCTTTACTCTGGATGAATTTTCATAACTAATAAACCGTAAGAGATAGACAAAACTTTAAAATGTAGATCTCGTTAAAAAACACAACTTACTTCATATACATTTTTTCGTAGAGTTGACCATTTGTGAGATATACCTCATTATTGCTTTCAGTTTTAAAATACTAAAACCTTTCACATACGGCAATTTTTAAGCTCCTGGTAATGATAAAAAAACATTAAAATTCCTACACATGACAAGCAGGTTTCAAAAGATTTGACAGTCGCTTTAGCCTAGTGTATTGCCTTATTTTCCTTCTACTTACAAGGAAGCAAATAAAGGACCATCTCTACTAATACTTATCTTGATTAGCATGAGGTCGATAGAAGAATAACCTTTTATAACAATGTATTACAGAGATGTACAGAAAGTCATGTGAATGGAATACATTAACCTTTTAGAAAAAGGTCCGTATGTCTTTGAACATTATAACTCAAAAACGAAAATTCGGTAAAATACTAAACTTGGTAGTTAAGTATTTTCCAAGTATGTGACACGAACATTTTGAGGAAAATTCACTCACCCCAAACTACCCTTTACATGGAAAAATTTTAAAAAAAATGTGTTTTTCTCAAAAATGGCTAACGATTAAATTACCCTGTATTAAAGATTTTTACACGACAAATATAATTTGTATCTGGAATTTTCTGGAAATAATCTCTGAAGGCATCTTTATTCAGTAAAGATTTTACTGCATCTTCCATTAACTAGTAAACCACAAGAGATAGACTAAAATTTGTTACACAAAATGTGTATATCTCGTTGAAACACACGGTTTATATCATTTACAATTTTTTTTGTTGATTTGGCCATCTATTTGGTATTCTCTGCTATTGGTTTCACTTCTAAAATACTTAAACTTTTCACATATGGGAATTTGTCCACTCCTGTCAATGCAAAGAGACGGATTTTAACCTGCGTTTAAAAGGTTTGTCTATCGTTTTAGGCTAGTGTATTCCCTTATTTCCCTTCTACTTACAAATAAAACCTTTCTACTAATGTTTATTTCGATTGAAATGAAATACCAGGGCCGTGTTTTTTTAAACTTTCGATTGGCTATAAATAAAAGACAAGTTCATAGAAAACAATTATTTTATTACTAAGAATGTTTACATACTTTTGGCTACTTTTCAACATAATCACCGAAAGTATTGAGACATTTATCGTACCTGTGCATGATCTTTGCAATACCCGCTTCAAAAAATGTTGCCGCCAACTATTTCAAATGAGCATTGACGTTCCTTTGAAGATCTTTGTTGGTTTAAACTGCTGCCCTCCTAGCCACGTCTTCAGTTCAGAAAAAATGTGAAAGTCCCTGAGTGCCAGGTCAGGTCTGTACGGCGGATGACCAAAAATGTCCCATTGAAATTGTTCAAGGAGCCGATGGGTTGTGCCAGCAGTGTGTGGACGAGCGTTGTCATGGATCAACACAATTCAAGTCAGCATTCATCTTCGTTTGTTTTGAACGGCTCTCCGCAAACGTCGTAAAGTACGAAGATCTTCAAAACAACGTCAATGCTCATGTGAAATCATTGGCGGCAACATTTTTGAAGCGAGTATTGCAAAGCTTGTGCGCAGGTACGATAAATGTCTCAATACTTTCGGTAATTACTTGAAAAGTAACCATAAGTGTACAAAACTTTTAGTAATAAAATAATTGTTTTCTATGAACTTGTCTTTTATTTATAGCCTATCGGAAGTTGAAAAAAAGGCCCTCGTACACAGAAGTATAAGCTTTTTAACAATAATTTGTTACAGAGTTGGAAGAAAGTGTTTGAATGGACCACATATATTTTAGTCAAGTTAATTGATTCAAAGGAATTTTGGCTTGAACGCAATAGTACTTCTACAATAAACATAACAAAATTCACCTAAAGGCGACTCACATTATCAGACGATCCTTCATCTTTGTTGTTTAAAATTCAAAGAAACTAATGTATCCAATACTTTAACATAACTTATCTAAAAAGCACGTGCGAACCGCAAATGGCTTGTTAATGTATACGTCTTACTGAAAGATAAATAGCGCTCCAAATATAGCGTGTGCGTAATGAACTCCATTTCTAACTAAATTAGACACTTTGAATAACTAACCACTAATTTACTGCGGTGAAGTTAAAACTAATGTTGCTCCAAATGCATCTTAATTCTTTTGTTCTTGGCCAAATGAACAGCAATTTTTAACACGTGAATGGATAATAAATCAAGTCAAGAATGAAAGTCAGCATGAATATAGCTAACATATTATGGGGTGATATCCTTTAGGTATGGATAACATTAAGTGCTATTGACAAATGGATTGCTCCATGCACAAAGGGTTTCAGTTCAATATACCTAGTTTTGATAAAACTTAAAAAAATTATTCAGATGTGTTATATTCGCCTGCCTTTCCTTGCCTTTTCTGTATCAAACTATTCTTATAAAAGCTTGCTTTTGTACCTACTTTAAGTTAATCAAGAAACACCATTAGCAGAAATTTCTTATTCATTCCTTGTAAGTAAAAAGGATACATACATAGCTTAAGCGAAAGTCATTTCTTTTCGTAGTCGGCTTACCATTCCCGAATTGGTAGGAGTGACACCGCCCTAGGACTTACAGTGGATGTCTAGGGGTCAGAAGCCTGTCGGGAGCCAACGGCACGAAAGCACGGAATGGAGAACCTGGCCCGTAGCCAGGCATGACCGTGAGGAAGTGGATGATTTCTAGAACTGACACTCCTCTAGGACATACAAGCGGATGCCTAGGGGTCAGAAGCCTGTCGGGGAGCCAAAAGCACGAAACCACAGAATGGACAGCCTGGCCCGTAGCCAAGAATGAGTGTGAGGAAGTGGATGATATGTAGGACTGACTCTCCCCTAGGACTTACAGTGGATGTCTAGAGGTCAGAAGCCTGTCAGGGAGCCAACGGCACGAAACCACAAAATGGAGAACCTGGACCGTAGCCAGGCATGAGTGTGAGGAAGTGGATGATATGTAGGACTGACTCTCCCCTAGGACTTACAAGCGGATGTCTAGGGGTCAGAAGCCTGTCGGGGAGCCAACGGCACGAAACCACAAAATGGAGAACCTGGACCGTAGCCAGGCATGAGTGTGAGGAAGTGGATGATATGTAGGACTGACTCTCCCCTAGGACTTACAGTGGATGTCTAGAGGTCAGAAGCCTGTCGGGGAGCCAACGGCACGAAACCACAAAATGGAGAACCTGGACCGTAGCCAGGCATGAGTGTGGGAAGTGGATGATATGTAGGACTGACACTCCTCTAGGACTTACAAGTGGATGTCTAGGGATCAGAAGCCTGTCGGGGAGCCAACGACACGAAACCACAGAATGGAGAATCTGGCCCGTAGCCAGGAAGGAGTGTGAGGATATGGATGATATGAAGTACAAGCGAAATGGATGATAGGAAAAGTGATGGTGGAATGAGTAGCGTGGAAAACCATAGCACCCGAAGTAAACCCGCCCAGACTCCGCTTCCTGCCTACAAATCCCACGTGCGGGCGCTTGGAATCGAACTTGGGCCGCGACGGCCTCGCCCTTAAGAGATAGTCAAATCTTTTAAAAACTGTCACTATGTGATTGATATTTGCTTCACTTTGCATGGTCAGAAGCAAAACAGAAGAAAAAATCTGATGTGTTACATTCACATGACTTTCTCAATATCTCTGTAACAAATTATTTTTAATAAGCTTATGCTTCTATTTACTTCCTGCTAATCAAGAAAAAATTAGCAGAAATAGTCTTATTACTTGCTTCCTTGTAAGTAGAAGCGAAATAAGGGAGTACCATAGGTTAAAGTGATAGTCAAAAGCTGGTTGCTATGTGACTGAAGTTCCCTTGTTTGTATGGACTCAAGTTCACAAAGTCCTGTATGAGAAAATTATAAGTATTTTATAGCTGAAACCAAAAACAAGGAATATCTTAAAAACAATCACCTACACGAAAAAAATATGTGTAACATAAATTGTGCTTTAACGAAATGTACAGTTTCCTTGGAGTAAGGTTTTGTCAATGTTGCACAAAGTCACCCAGAATGAAGAAGACTTCGGAGCTTATTCCCATTAATTTTAGTATATTTATTTTAAACCGTTAAACTCCTGCTTCAGAAAATCAAACTTTTTGAAATATATTTCATGAAAAGTGTAGTTTGGGGTGCAGGATTTTGTTGAGAATTTAGCTCAACTATTAAAGCGACAATAGAATGGCCGAGATTAGGAAAGTTCAACCAATCGCGGTCATCTGACTGGAGCGATATTGTCAAAACATCTTATCACAGCTGATGTTCTTTCTTTGAAATCTTGTCGCACCTGACATTCGTTTGTTTAATCTGTCTTTGTAATTGCTAACAAGATGGCAATTCAGTCAGCCAACTTCCACTTTTAATAACGGTCAGTTCCGTAATTACACTTCCAATAATTCAGTTACAATTTTTATTTCAAGCTTTATCCTATTCATAATGTATTTAGTTAAAAAAAAAAGGAGTGAAAATTATCATGAATTTTATTTCTTATCTATGAGATGAGTGGAATAACCTTAAATAAAATAGCGTTTGTTTCCATTTTATGTATTAGTTATTACAAGTTGAAACAATATAAGTGTTCCCTATTTCTATTGTTGCTATCGATATCTGTACATTAGGTATAGACAAGGTCGGCCATGTCATAATTCAAGATGCAGTGAAGAAGAAAAAAAAAACATCATTCGGTATATAAACATGTTCGAATGCGGCATCTACCATTTGAGAACTAATGTAAGTATTACAATGATAAAATCTCTTTTCCTATATACTATAAATTATTAATAGTCTATTTCGCTGAATTGTGTTATCAAATATAACTCGTGTTTTCGTCTCTTAGGACGTCGGTCGTGAATTATCAACAAGATGAAAACACTCGTGATAATACTAATGGAAATCTCCGTGTCGTATCTATAGATGATTACTAACTTCAATGACAATTATGATAAGAACTGAAGCTTTCCTGGCGACGTGTTAATTATGCTGTTCGCACACACACACACACACACACACACACACACACACACACACACACACACACACACACACACAAACAAAAAAACTCACACATACATTTGCCGACGTTATTTAATGCGTTTTACTTTCTCTATACGCACTATATACGTATAGAGAAGCTATTGCGTTCCACCCAAAAATTCGATACCGAGATAATTTCACCGGAAATACAGGGTTACTACAAAAGAAATAGACAACTTCACCGCCTGTAAAACAAAAATATTAGAGATAGCAACCTAATTATTTTGGAGGTATGTTGAGAAACTCTCAGAGTTTCGTTTGTTACTATTGGTAACGCTGTAGTGTTTTGTTTGTTGTTACAGAAGCTGAAATGGCGGAAAATCCTGTGGAAAAGGCAAATTGCGTGTTGGAATTTGCTAGAACGCAATCAGCAACTATTGTCCAACGACATTTTAGAACACGTTACCACAAAACGCCACCGACTAGACAGTCAATCTACGACTGGTATAGAAAATTCGAGACAACGGGATGTTTGTGCAAAGGGAAGAGCTCGGGAAGACCAAGAGTTTCGGAAGAAAACGTTGAACGTGTTCGTTCTGCCTACATAAGAAGCCCACAGAAATCGACATCTAGGGTAAGCATGCAATTACAAATTCCACAGCAAACTGTATGGAAAGTCTTGCGGAAGCGACTGCACATGATGCCTTACAGATTACAGATGTTGCAGTTTCTGAGTGAAGAAGATAAAGTCATACGGCGTGACTTTTGCTTCGACATGTTGCGACATGGTGAAAACGATGCTGGTTTTTGTGAGCGCATCATTTCATTTTTGTGGTAACGTGTTCTAAAATGTCGTTGGACAACAGTTGCTGATTGCGTTCTAGCAAATTCCAACACGCAATATGCCTTTTCCACAGGATTTCCCGCCATTTCAGCTTCTGCAACAACAATCAAAACACTACAGCGTTACCAATAGTAACAAACAAAACTTTGAGAGTTTCTCAACATACCTCCAAAATAATTAGGTTGCTATCTCTAATAGTTTTTGTTTTACAGGCTGTTGAAGTTGTCTATTTCTTTTGTAGTAACCCTGTATATGTTTTAGGGTCCCCTTTTTCTAAAAAAAACATTTTCGGAAAAAGGTTCGTGTGTGTATGTGTGTGTCCGTAAACTCGATAACTTAAAAAGGAAAAGTCGGTAAAATACCAAATTTGGTATTTAAGTTTACTCTCTTCCAGGGATGTGAACGAAGATCTTCAGAAAAATCCCCCCACTCCAAACTACCCTTTACATGGAACTTTTTTCGAAAATTTTGGTTTTCTCAAAAATGGCTCCAAAGATTTTGATAAAAATGTTCCTATATTAAAGATATTTACCTGACAAATAAAATGTATATCTTGAATTTTCTGGGAATAGCCTCTGAAGAGTACTTTATTCTGGATGAATTTTATGGAATTTTGAATAACTACTAAACCGTAAGAGATGGCAAAAACTTACCACATGAAAAGTATAGAGCACGCTAAAACACACAATTTATGTTATATGCATTTTTTCGTAGAGTTTATCGTTTTTGGAACATTCCTTGTTTGTGGTTTCTGCTTTGAAAAACTTATACTTTTCTCATACAGGAATTTGTCAATTGCTGTCCATACAAAAAAAGGAACTTCAGTGACAGCAACCAGCATTTGACTATCACTTTAACCTATGGTACTCTCTTATTTCGCTTCTACTTACAAGGAAGCAAGTAATAAGACTATTTCTGCTAACTTTTTCTATTTAGCATGAAGTACATAGAAGTAGGTATAAGCTTTTTAAGAATAATTTGTTACAGAGATGTAGAGAAGGCATGTGAATGGTACACATAAGATTTTCTGTTATCTTTCTCTTATTACTTAGTTCCTTATAAGCAGAAGGGAAATAAGGGAATATACAAGACTCAAATATTTCAAAATCTACGAGGAAACAACACAGAGATGAACATACATATGACATCCCATTAGAGAAAAAACTTGCTAAAACTGAAACCAATAACTCTACAAAAAATATATATATACGACATAACTTTTGTTTTAACCTTATCCATATTTTCTGAAGTAAGGTTTTGTCTATCTCTTACGGTTTACAGTTATATAAATTCTTCCAGAGTATAGAGATAATAATAAGCTATTCCCAGAAAATTTAAAATATGGATTTCGTTTGTCATAAAATATCTTATATATGGCAGTTTATTAAAATTGTTAGAGCCATTTTTGAAAATTCCAAATTTTAAAAAAGTATGTCATGCAAAGGGTAGTTGTAGGTGGGAGAATTTTCTTTAAAATCTTTGGAAAATACTGAATTTAAATACCAAGTTTGTAATTTAACCGACTTTTCATTATTAGCTACGTTAACCCACAGACACACACTCACACACATACCCACACACACACTCACACACACGGACATGTTTCTATTATATTTTTGGATGCAGGGAGTCTGGTGAAGTTTCTGTATGGAGTTTTTGGGTAGAATACAATAGCTTCTCTACCCACTATGTATATTTTACATCCGTGCATGCAGATGATGCTAGGATAGCACCTGACGCATCAGTAAGTGAAAACACTAGAAGTGTAAGCGAGCAATCTGCCTGCAGCATCTGGTGCTACTCATTTTGAAGATGTTATCAGGACGTTGCCGAGTATGGAACGATAGGTATCGATGACAACTTGCATACGAAGCTACTTGTTCACTCGTGCGCTTGCGTCGCTTCAGACCGTGAATGATAAACACCGTTATTACCTTCTCAAGTGAAACCAAGCGTTTCAGTGACCAAACAATTATTTCAATGATTCTTACCACGTACAATATCCACAGCAAATACAGAAAGTATAGCATTCCACCCAAAAATTCGATACCCAGATTTCTCCATAAATACATATTTTCAGGAACCTGAAACAAAATTGTATTCCTTTAACATTGCTCTCTCTCTTTACAAGTTATTATTCTTCTATCTACTTCATGCTAATCCAGATAAATATTAGCAAAAATTGTCACAATATTTACTCCTTTATGAGTATAAGGGAAATAAGGGAATACGCTAGGTTAAAGCGATAACCAACACTTTTAAAAACTCTCCGCTATTTGAAACAATTGAAATTGGGTGTTTCTTTGACATTCGCGGGATAAAACAATAGAGATGAAACGAAAGTTGATTTCCCGCTGGAGAAACATTTAAGTAGTTAAAACTGAAACAAATACCAAAAATATCTCGGAAACGGTAAACTCTACAAATAAAGTAAATGGCAAATTTTAGTTTTAACGAGATCTAGAAACAGTTCTTGTGTGTTAAATTTTTGTCTATGTCTTACAATTTAGGGATGCGCAAAAGTCATCTAGAATGAAGAAGTCTTCATAGGCAACTTCAAAAAAATCTAAAATATAGCTTTTGCTTGTCATAAAAATATCTTAAACATATCTACGGCATTTTAATCAAAATCGTTGGAGCTATTTTTGAGAAAATCAACATTTTCGAAAAATGTGCCTTGTAAAAGGTAGTTGGAGGTGGGGAATTTCCTTGCATCCTTGGAAGATACCGAACAAAAATACCAAATTTATATTTAAAGGATTATTTCGTTTATGGGCTATGCTGCTCACAAACACACACATACAGACATAAATAAATATAGACACACATAATGACACACCTATTCACACATACAAGGAACTCTAACATACACACAAAAACATGCACGCATAAAAAGAGCATCACATACACAGATACAAATATATACACATACAAACACATATACTCACGTACACGGAACACACACATACACACAGATACAGACATACAGATTCATGCACACATACACACATATATATATATACACACATACACACCTACACACATACATACTCCATAAGCACATACAAACACATACACATAAATACACACATACAAACGGACACACGGACATTTTTCTATTTTTTTTTTTTATTTAGGGGACCCAAACATGTACTTCCGGTGAAATCTCGGTATCGATTTTTTGGATGGAATGTAAGACCTTATTTATACACTATTACATAATACATGTAGAGAACGTATAAAGAAAGTATGTGGAAAAGTTTGCAAATTTACTTGCTAATTGAAATGTCAACAAGTTAGTAGTAAGTTATGATTTGATTACGGTTTCTGAATTAGAAGACGATGCAAAATTTTTATTCTGATAGCCTGAATTGGTTTCCAGATACCTGAATATACAGGTGATAATTAAATATATCAAAATACATTTACAGAATATGTGGATTGCTTAAATAGGTAATTTGAGATAGGAGACTTATGGCCTGTTTATTGAAATTTCGAAGTGACAGCTATAAGTTTCTAAATGCCAGTACGCCACGTATCACGGCACTTCGTCTGGAATGAAAAAAAGAATAACTCAAGAACGTAGTTAATGACAGTGTCGCACTGTCAAGTGATTAGTTCGAGATTTTACAGATTTTTGCGACATTAAATCTTGAGAACGCTAGTAACGAGCTGCTAAAAATCGATATTTCTATACTTGGGCAGCAGTTTTAAAGACATTCTAAGCCATTTTCTCAACTTTGTTTGCTTCAACACCGACTAATCAGCACCTGATACCCACATGTTTAACGCGCATAATCTCTTAAAATATTTCGGTGTAGTTCATTAACACCTTTTATATTTCATTGAGGTTCAGCATGGAAATTGCTTCTCTGGTCCACAAAGAAGCAAGTACTTAGACCAACTGTGCTAACATTTAGCTGGATTAGTATGAAGTGTATCAAATATTAATTAAGAGTTTGATTGTGGGACATCTAGAGAAAGTCAGGTGAATAGAACATCAGAACTTTTCTCGTAGTCATGTAAAGACAATGGAATAACATTTTAGCCACAAGAATATTGTAACCTCTTAACGGGTTAAATGATTTAATTCATAAACCAGGGGTAAACATCTCCATTATAAAATCGCGTCTGTTTTCATATAACGCCTCGAAAGCATTTTATTGAGCTCGTATGAAATATGGAATTCAAGTGCAACTTCTTGAAAAAAGAAATATTCACATTGTTATTTCAACCATGAAGGCAGATTTCCATTTAATATATTATAATTTTTTTTCACTCGCTTTTTCCAGGATTCCTTTTATGCAGTGGCTGAGAGAGAAAAATCTGTTTCCTCTTTGAAGTGTTTTCAGCTGCATTACCAAATTTCGTGTGTCTCAAAAGATATTAAATTTTTGTTGCCAAGATCGATATCATCTCATACGGAAGTATTTAGGAATTCCTATTACCAAAAGGAAGCCATTACACCAGACATGTTGAAACTTCAAACGGACGCCAGAATGACACACACTCCCGTCGTTCATTATTATACAGGGCTGCATTTTACTTTATCTTTGTTACTTTTACTGCTTCTGTATTTCAGTATAGGTACACAAATGCTGTGGAACCGGGTTGGATGCCCGTAAATGCGATCTGTGAATTCTTCCACTTTCTAGCAGTAGTTTGTGTGCGTGCGTGTGTGTGTGTGTGTGTGTGTGTGTGTGTGAGATATATATATATATATATATGTGGAAGCGGATTTCGCACTGCAGGATTGACTTGTACGTTTTACTTTCTCTACACGTACTATGTACATAGTGTATAGGGAAGGTATTGCACTCCACCCAAAAATTCGATGCCGAAATTTCACGGAAAATTTATGTTTTAGGCTCCCCTGTATCCAAAAAAAACATTTTCAGAAAAAGGTCTCTGTGTGTGTTCGTGTGTCTGTGAACACAACTCAAAAACAAAAAAGTTGGAAAAATACCATACTTGGTATTTAAGTTTAGTATCTACCAGGGATGCCGAAGATTTTGAGGAATATCACCCGACCCCTTCAAAGTAGCCCCTTCTGAAGTTATACATTTATGCCAACGAATAATCCAATCATCAAAACATTTTTTGTAGGCACTTTTAGGAATCCATATCAATTGTCGCCGCGAATTTTCCTTTATGTCTTCTATCGACTGAAAACGGGTGCCTCAAAGTGGTAACTTAAGTTTTGGAAAGAGAAATAAATCAGCAGGAGCCAGTTCAGGTGAACACGGTGGTTGTTCGATGAAACTTGTTAAGTTTTTGGCCAGATATTAGTTCACAATAATAGCCTTGGTGCGTTATCGTGATGCAGAATACATGAGTTGTCGTTCCACAAATCTGGCCATTTTCGACGTACTTGTTCTCTCAAACGCCGCATAATGCTCACATAATAGTCTTTATTTACCATCTGACCTTCTGGCAAGAACTTGAGTGCACGACACCGTGATAATCGAAAAAAACTGTGAACATACCTTCAGTTTTGATCGAGATTGACGTGCCCTTTTAGGTTTAGGTTCAGTTGGAAGGCGCCATTCGGAAGTTTGTTGACTGGTTTGAGTGTCAAACTCGTAAACCCACATCTCATCACCAGTTACAATGCGTTTCATGAATGTGGGGTCGGAACTGCCTCGTTCTAGCCTGTCTTCAACAATCCTAATGCGATTGAGCTTTTGTGGAAAATTCAAGAATTTCGGAAATACCGAGTTGCAACGTGTGTCATGCCCAAAGAATTGTTTAAAATAGTACAAATCGATTCTAAGAGACACAGAAAGTTCAGCGGCAATCTCTCTTAGACCTAAATGACAATTTTCAGACCCAATTTTCTTCACTTTAGCGATGTTCAGTTCAGTTGAAACCGTTGATGGCCGACCAGAGCGAGGCAAATCTTCCACGACATCTCGACCACTTTTGAATGCACTGTACCACTCATATGCACGTGTTTTTGATAAAGTCGATTCACCGTAAGCCCTCTGTAACATTTTCAGCGATTCGGCACACGAAATACCATTTGCAATGCAAAATTTGAGACAGATTCTTTGTTCAATATGTGTATCCATCGTAAAACCGCAATCACCTTTGAGATGAACTAACAAAATGGCGTACTATAAACAACCTAGATGACAGATGATGATCAAACTCCGCGTGAGTGTAGAGGAAAGCTGTATTAACTTAGCGACAACAATAATTTCCAATTTCCTTTCAAACAGGAGTTTTAAATGATCAATTCCCGGTACTTTCTTGACAGAATATACTTCTCTGATAAAAGTTATATCCACCATCACATCTTTGATCACATCTAGCTGTGACATACTCCTTTGATAAAAGCTTTACTCACCGTCACATCTTTGATCACATCTAGCTGTGACATACTTCTGTGATAAAAGCTTTACCCACCGTCACATCTTTGATCACATCTAGCTGTGACATACTCCTGTGATAAAAGCTTTACTCACCGTCACATCTTTGATCACATCTAGCTGTGACATACTCCTGTGATAAAAGATTTACTCATCGTCACATCTTTGATCACATCTAGCTGTGACATACTCCTGTGATAAAAGATTTACTCACCGTCACATCTTTGATCACATCTAGCTGTGACATACTCCTGTGAAAAAAGCTTTACTCACCGTCACATTTTTGATCACATCTAGCTGTGACATACTCCTGTGATAAAAGATTTACTCACCGTCACATCTTTGATCACATCTAGCTGTGACATACTCCTGTGAAAAAAGCTTTACTCATCGTCACATCTTTGATCACATCTAGCTCTGACATACTCCTGTGATAAAAGCTTTACCCACCGTCACATTTTTGATCACATCTAGCTGTGACATACTCCTGTGATAAAAGATTTACTCACCGTCACATTTTTGATCACATCTAGCTCTGACATACTCCTGTGATAAAAGATTTACTCACCGTCACATTTTTGATCACATCTAGCTCTGACATACTCCTGTGATAAAAGTTATACCCACCGTCACATCTTTGATCACATCTAGCTCTGACATACTCCTCTGATAAAAGCTTTACTCACCGTCACATTTTTTATCACATCTAGCTGTGACATACTCCTGTGATAAAAGCTTTACTCACCGTCACATTTTTGATCACATCTAGCTCTGACATACTCCTGTGATAAAAGCTTTACTCACCGTCACATCTTTGATCACATCTAGCTGTGACATACTCCTGTGATAAAAGCTTTACTCACCGTCACATCTTTGATCACATCTAGCTGTGACATACTCCTGTGATAAAAGCTTTACTCATCATCACATTTTTGATCACATCTAGCTCTGACATACTCCTGTGATAAAAGCTTTACTCACCGTCACATTTTTGATCACATCTAGCTGTGACATACTCCTGTGATAAAAGCTTTACTCATCATCACATTTTTGATCACATCTAGCTCTGACATACTCCTGTGATAAAAGCTTTACTCACCGTCACATTTTTGATCACATCTAGCTCTGACATACTCCTGTGATAAAAGCTTTACTCACCATCACATCTTTGATCACATCTAGCTCTGACATACTCCTGTGATAAAAGCTTTACTCACCGTCACATTTTTTATCACATCTAGCTGTGACATACTCCTGTGATAAAAGCTTTACTCACCGTCACATCTTTGATCACATCTAGCTCTGACATTCTTCTGTGATAAAAGTTATACCCACCATCATACATTTATTTTAGCTTAACGTACTGGTTGGTCATATCGGACGAGGAATGAAATTGGTAAAATGATATTCAAATGATCTCGGGATCCATGGAGCATAAAGTTACTCGACATTCAACTTCTCCGAATTAGGGAAACCCCCGAAAAAATCCTTATCCAGTAACTCGCCCTAAGCGAGATTCGAATTCACGACCTATTTATTGAATGTGAGGCAGTCACGCAACCACCACACTACCCAGGACGACACACTTGATCACATCTTTGTTTAGAAAATAAGATGGCAGACAATACACATGTTCAGTGGCTAAAGCCAGACTGCGCATATCCTATTATTAAACGTTGTACAATTTAAAGCATAATTAATATAAAAAAATCTTATGTGTTCCATTCACATGAATTTCTCTACATCTCTGCAAACATTTTAGTTTGAAAGCTTATGCTTCTATGCTAATCGAGAAACATTAGCAGAAATAGTTTTATTATTTGCTTCCTTGTAAGTAGAAGCGAAATAAGGGAGTACCATAGGTTAAAGTGATAATCAAAAGCTGGTTGCTCTGTGACTGAAGTTCCTTTGTTTGTATGGACAGGACTTAACAAATTCCTGTATGAGAAAGTATGTTTTTCAAAGTAGAAACGAAAAATCAAGTATGTCGTAAAAATGATCAACTCCACGCAAAAAATGTAAGTTTCCTACAGTTAACGAGTCGTAAAAAATGAGTTATAACATGGTAACAAACGTTTCCAGACCCAGGTTCAAATAACATAATTTCTTCTTCTACATGTGAGGAATGTGTCCTGCAATTTGTGCCGCACACTCTGTATAGACCTTAGGGAATAGTTATAGAATAAAACACACAACATTTTCTATAACTGTAAATATCGAGTTAAAGCCATAAAACGTGGGAAGGTATTGCTCGTGCGACATTCTTTTGTTCTTAGTCATTACAGAAGCGAGCCATACATGTCCCAGAGAGTGAAAGATCCGTATCTAGCTGTTCAATGTGAAATCTCAGGTTTCTGCTCTTCCTGTACGCCGTGGAATTTCTCAGATTCTTCAAGATATGTTGACAGCATCCTTCAATGTTTGCCATTCACATAAGAATTCCTCTTCACGACATCTCTCCTGCTATATGGACTGAATATTTTCATAACCACGGTCTGACTCATGCGTAACGCTCATAGAGGTTCCTCTACTCATAACTATCTTTTTCTTCTTCCGCTTCAGTGGCAGGCTAAACTGCTCAGTGTTCTTCCCAACTGACTCTTCTTTTGAGCGCCGTCCTCGTCTGTAATTTGGTGCCAGTTATGTTATGCTATTGTCATGCATTCTCCTTGTATGTTGGAACAATTTGTATTTAACAGCACCTTCTCCTCTAATTTATATTGTTTAACTCTTCCCGTATTAAATAAATAACTGTATTTAATGAAAAACCAGGATGCGTACATATATCTTCATCAATACACGGATCCACACATCTATGTGCGTTCCCAATACACAAAATAGTAAGCAATATTACAAAATCTGATGTGTTCCATTCACAAGACCTTCACCACATCTCTGCAACAAATTATTGTTAAAAGGCTTATGCTTCTATTTGCTTCATACCAATCGAGAACAAATTAGCACAAATAGTCTTACTACTTGCTTCCTTGTAAGTAGAAGCGAAATAAAGGAGTACCATAGACCAAAGTGATAGTCAAAAGCTGGCTGCTATGTGACTGAAGTTCCATTGTTTGAATGGACAGGGATTGTTAAATTGCTGTAGGAGAAAAGTATGTTTTTCAAAGTTTAAACCCAAAAAAAGCACTATCTCAAAAACGATCAACTCCACGAAAAAAATGTATATTTCATAAATTGTGTGTTTTAACGAGCTCCACATTTGTTGTGTGGTAAGTATTTGTCCATCTCTCATGGTTTAGCATTTAGGCAAAATTCCGTAAAATTGATCCAGAATAAAGTAGTCTTCAGAGGCTATTCCCAGAAAATTCAAGATATACATTTGACTTATCATGTAAATATCTTTAACATTCGATGCTTTAATCAAAATCGTTACAGCCATCTTTGAGAAATTCCAATTTTTTCGAAACAAGTTCCATGTAAGGGGTAGTTTGGGATGGGGGATTTTCTTGAAAATGTTCATCTCGCGTCCTTGGAAGATACTGAACTTAAATACAAGTTTCGTTTTTAACGGAATTTTCGTTTTTGAGCTATGCTGCCCACACAAAATCACAGACACATAGACAGACACAAACGTACATTTTTCTAAATTTTTTTTTTTTTTGTTTTTGTTTCAGTGGGTCTCAAAATATATTTACGGTGAAATCTTGTTATCCTATAGAGAATACATAGTACGTATACAGAATGTAATAAGCTTATGAACAATGATTTGTTACGGAGATGTAGAGAAAGTCATGTGAATGGAGCACATCAGATGTGTCAACTGTGTAATCACACACAAGGTCAGCATCCCAAAGGATGCTATTAAAAAAGGCCACGAAGGTGTGATCGTTGAAGTAAATCAATAAAATAGATGAGGTCGTGAAACCAGTTGAGGGGGCGTCAAAACATCTGAGCACAGAAGCATAAAATATGCAGTAAGTAATAAGCAGATAAGCGCTGCTAAATTGCCCACTTGAGTAGTCCGGCTAAATGCGGACTCCATATTTAAATTTATCTTGCGTCTTTTGTAATTAAAGTGGATAAGAAAACGCTGTGTGGTGCACAACGCCGTGTTAACCTGAGACTATTACACACGAAATATTCCTTATCTGAGATCGACCGCAACGCCTCTATCAGACGTGACCACGAAACAAAGCTCCCTGTGTGAGAATCAATTTGAAAAACGCACTTCACTTGCTCGGCAAGATGCCGATGCGTATTTGTTTTTATGGCATACTGACAGCGAATGTATATCGCTTGCTAATAGGGCGTTTATAATTATTGCCCTTTAAAAATGTGATGTGTTGCACCACATGACTTTCTCTACATATTTGTATTGAATTATGGTTAAATTCCTCTATCTACTTAATGCTAAACGAAATAAACATTAATAGATATAGTCTTATTACTTAGTCCCTTGCAAGTAGATGGGCAATAAGGGAATTCATTAGGCTAAAGTGATAGTCAGATCTTTTAAAAGCTGGTTCCGTGTGTTTGAAATCAGTTTCTATGCATTATCTTGTATTTGATCACCTCCACGAAAAAATCTTGTGTTACACTCACACGACTTTCTCTAGCTGTTCTACAAACTTCTTACGCAAGATTATTCTTCTTTCTACACCTTGCTAATCGAGATAAACATTAGCAGAATGTTCTTATTACTTAGTTCCTTAAAAGTAGAAGAGAACTAAAGGAATGTACCAGGCAAAAGCGATAGTCAAATGTTTTAAAAGCTGTGGTAAAGCGATTGTCATTGCGAATCGCTTCTTCGCTTGGCCAGGAGTAGAACAAAAGAAAATCTGACAGCCTCTGTAGTCGAGTGGTCAGCGAGATGACTTCCGACCCGGAGGTCCTGGGTTCGATTCCTGGCTGGGGCGGCGAATCTGTCTTTAACCAGAATTATTCCCTATGCCCCTCAGAGTCTGGAAGTGTGTTTGAGGAAAATAAAACGATTTAAACCCAACGTAAGGAACCTACAGACAACGGGTTGTTTCTAATGCAAAATCTCCTATGTGACCTTAGATGTTAAAGGGGGCTAAATAAAACAATTAAAAAAAAAACCGACACTTCCTATCTTAAAAAGTATGAGCATTTTACAATTCAAAGCAATAACAAGGAATATCTTAAAAATATATACAACATAAATTGTAAGTTTTAACAACATCTATATTTTTTCTGCAGCATGTTTTTGTCTTATCTCTTACGGTTTACCAGTTAAGCAAAACACAGCAAAATTCATCCACAATAAAGAGGTGTTCAGAGACTATTCCTAGAAAATTCAAGGTATACATTTTATTTGTCAGGTATCTTTAATATGCGGTGTTATGAACAAAATTATTAGAGTACTTTTTGAGACACTTACATTTTTCGAAATGTGGTTCATGTAAAGGATGTTTCAGGTGGGAAAATCTTCCCCAAAATTTTTATGCTGCATTCTTAGAAGATACTAAGCTTAAAGCTTTGTTGCCTGTCGGTACCTTTAAGTCCGCTTGCTTTAAGCGTAACTATACAAATAGGGTTGTACTCTAGGATTAATTTCATGTTATACTAACCTTTAACCATAAACGACAAGTAATCAAGACTGATTTATATTGTAAAAATATATATAATTTTTGCCGTAAAATTGCAGTGATTTTTTTAAATAAATAAAAGAGAAAACCCACATAACTACAGCCAAATGTAACCTCATTAACTTCCAAGCATCACACCGATTATTTTACTTGGGCTCTCCCCCTTCATTTACCACAATCACTCTTATTTGAACTTGCAACATTTGGCTTTGAATGGATGGCCAGTCCATTACCCATCACCTAACACTCATGGCCATTTGAACCACTTTTTAGTACTGCCTTTGACAGAAATATGAAAACTGGTTTAGAACAATTTAAACTTTTAGTTGGGAAGAAAAAGATTAGTAAGTATCTGCATTTATTTTCATTTCTATTTCTTGTATTATTTTATATAATAATTTTATAGGTTTATTCCCATATATTTTTATGAGAACTCCAGTTTTAAACTTGAATTAAAGGAAAAACGGCATATGTAGTTTACTAATGCAGGCAACTAAGGGTTAATACCAAGTTTCTCTTTTGAGTTATGTTCACAGACACGGATACAAACACACATGGATCTTTTTCTAAAAATGCTTTTTCGGGATACCGGGAACCCTAAAACCTGTATTTCCGGTGGTATCTCGGTATTAAATTGTTAGGTGGAATGCAATACCTTCTCTTCCTACATACCATGTACTATGCAGCGAAAGTAAAGATCCAACGTGTTACATTCATATTCTTTTCACGACTCACTGCTTCACAAACTAGTATTTGTAATTTTTTTACACGTACTATGCACATAGTGTATAGTGAAGGTATTGCATTCCACCCAAAAATGCAATACCGAGATTTCACCGGAAATGCATGTTTTCGGTCACCCTGAATAAAAAAAAAAAGCATTTTCACAATAATTTCCATGTATGTGTGAGTCTGTGGACATCTTAGCTCAAAAACGAAAAGACCGACAAATACCAAACTTGGTATTTAAGTTTCGTATCTTGCAAGGATGCGACACGAAGATTTTCAAGAAAATCCCGCCATCCCCAACTACTCTTTACATGGAACGTTTTTCGAAAATTTTGATTTTCTTAAAAACAGCTTTAATGATTTTGATTAAAATATCGTATATTAAAGATATTTACTTGACTAATAAAATGTATATCTTAAATTTTTATGGCAATAGCCTCTGAAGACTACTTTATTCTGGAACAATTTTGCGGAATTTTGCATAACTGCTAAACCGTAAGAGATGGACAAAGGCTTACCCCACAAAAAATGTAGAGCACGTTAAAACACACAATTTATGTAATACACAACTAAATAGATGCATTAGGTTTTTAACAATAATTTGTTGCAGAGATGTAGAGAAAGTCATGTGAATGGAACATATCAGTTTTTTACTTTCTCTATACGCACTATGTACATAGTGTATAGAGAAGGTATTACACTCCACCCAAAAATTCGATACCGAGATTTCACCGGAAATATATGTTTTAGTGTCGCCAATATCCAAAAACAGCATTTTCACAAAAAGGTCCGTGTGTGTGTGTGTGTCCGTGTGTCGGTGAACACGATAACTCAAAAAACGAAAAGTCGGTAAAATACCAAACTTGGTATTTAAGTTTAGTATCTTCCAGGGATGCGATACGAAGATTTTGAGAAAAATTCCCCCACCCCCAACTACCCTTTAAATGGAACATTTCTTGAAAATGTATATCTAGAATTTTCTAGGAATAGCCTCTGAAGAGTAGTTTATTCTGGATGAATTTTACGGAATTTTGAATAACTGCTAAACCGTAAGAGATGGACCAAAACTTACCCACAAAAAATGTAGAGCACGTTAAAACACACAATTTATGTTATATCCATTTTTCGTGGAGTTCGTCGTTTTTGAGAAATTCCTTATTTTTGGTTTCTGCTATAAAAACTTATATTTTTCTCATACAGGAACTTGTTAACTCCGATCCATATAAACAAAGGAACTTCATTGACATAGCAACCAGCTTTTGACTATCACTTTAACCTACGATAGTCCGTTATTTTGCTTCTACTTACAAAGAAGCAAGTAATAAGACTATTTCTGCTAATTTTTCCTGATTAGCATAAAGTAAATAGATGTATAAGCTTTTTAAGAATAATTTGTTGCAGAGATATAGAGAAAGGCATGTGACTGGAACACATCAGATTTTTTGTTGTAGCATTCACACCTAATAATAAATGTTACTATACAATAATAACATCGCTTAGATCTATAGTCGTAATATACAATTGTAAAATAGGAATTTTATATTTTGAAAATGTAATAAATAGATAAATAAATGAATAAATAAATACCCTCTCTACTACTACGCAAAGAAAATAAGAAGCGGCTACTATTTCTAAGCACAGTTTATTTCTGAAGCTGTTCTTGGCGAGAAGTATGAAATATCGCAGATGCAGTGAAACAATTATAAGAGCAGAAAAAAAGTGTCTTCTTTGTTTGTAAGAAACACAAAGAGACACAGTCGAGTTTGTTTCTATTTCTGTTCTATGTTTCTATCCGAGGAAGTGATTTCCTTTCATATGGAAGATGATAGCGATGGCTTTTGATGTAGAAAGGAAGGAAAAAGGAGAGGAAGAAACATACATACCTGCGTATATCGAATTCACATCGTTTTGGAATGCTTTGTATATATCCAGGTTGTAGAGTTTCACTCCATTAAAAGCCTCTCTCTCCCCGCTCCCTCAAGAAAATTGGGAAAAGCACTTATTTTAGGGATATCCGCCTTTAAAAGTAAATGGCGAACCGGATGCTTTTGCTGCATGTAATTTTAAATAGAGCGCTTTTAGGATATTTTTATCACCTGTTGCCGGCGTTGTACTTTCAGCGTTGGGGATTCAAATATAAAAACGTACGATTTACGGCTACCCATTAAAGCAACAAGTGCGGCTACTATTGAGTCAATAGGCAAGCCGTTTTGTTCCTCAATATCCAGAAACTGCAGTACGTACTCAAGGGATAAGTTATAATCCTAAAATATCACCTTTGCAGTAGATAACGCTTTTATATATATATGGTTAAGTGTATATTAATTATACAGATATACTTTCTTGGTTACGTTTCCCAATTGTGTGCATTTTAAATATTCTGTATATGTGATTACTAGAGCCAACCACTTTATTTGTATTTATGCTTTATTTTTACTTTCTCTACACGTACTATGTACATAGTGTATTGAGAGGGTATTGTAATGCATGGGAAATACATGTTTTGGAGCCGCCTGAATCCAAAAAAAGCATTTTTAGAAAAAGGTCTGTCTGTGTGTCTGTGGAACTGAAAAACGAAAGATCCGTTAAAAAAAAACTTGGTAATTAGGTTTGGTATCTTCCAAGGATGAGACACGAATATTTTTAAGAAAATCCTCCCACCCTCAACCACCCTTTACATGGAACTTTTTTCGAAAATTTCGATTTTCAAAAAAATAGCTATAATGATATTGATTAAAATATCGTATATATAGTTACATGACAAATAAAATCTATAGCTTGAATTTTCTGGGAATAGCCTCTGATTTCTTTATTCCGGATGAATTTTCCTGAATTTTGCATGACTGGTAAACCGAGTGAGATAGACAAAGACTTACTACACAAAAATACAGATATATTGAAAACACACAATTTATGTCAAACATATATTTTTTCCCTAAATTTTACCGTTTTCGAGATATTCCTTGTCTTTGGTTTCAGTTTTAAAATACTTGAACTTTCCTGGCCACACAAGGAAACGGATTTCTATCCCATATCAACCACATTTTAAAACATTAGACTGCCGGTTTAGCCGAAAGTATTCCCCTATTTTTCTTCTACTTATAAGGAACTAGAAAATTATAGCTATTCCGCTAGTATTTATTTAGATTATTATAAATTAGATAGAAGAAGAATCTTATTGATATAGAGAATGATATCTAAATGGAGCACACAGGAATTTTAAAAACATTTATCATGTGTGATTACTTTCAACATCAGTTCTATAATATTTTGTATGTGTGTGTATATATATATATATAAGTCAGTGCACGTGCACCTAGGTATGCAGGCATGCATGTATATATGTGTAAATGTATGTTTATATGTGTACATTATGCATGTATACATATATATGTGTAAATGTTTATATGTATGCATGTATATGTGTAAATGTTTATATGTATGCATGTATATGTGTAAATGTTTATATGTATGCATATATATGTAAATGTTTATATGTATGCATATATATGTGTAAATGTTGATATGTATGCATATATATGTGTAAATGTTGATATGTATGCATATATATGTAAATGTTTATATGTATGTATGTATATGTGTAAATGTTTATATGTATGCATGTATATATGTAAATGTTTATATGTATGCATGTATATGTGTAAATGTTTATATGTATGCATGTATATGTGTAAATGTTTATATGTATGCATGTATATGTGTAAATGTTTATATGTATGCATGTATATATGTAAATGTTTATATGTATGCATGTATATGTGTAAATGTTTATATGTATGCATGTATATATGTAAATGTTTATATGTATGCATGTATATATGTAAATGTTTATATGTATGCATGTATATGTGTAAATGTTTATATGTATGCATGTATACATATGTGTAAATGTTTATATGTATGCATGTATACATATGTGTAAATGTTTATATGTATGCATGTATGTGTGTAAATGTTTATATGTATGCCTGTATATGTGTAAATGTTTATATGTATGCATGTATATATATATGTGTAAATGTTTATATGTATGCATATATATGTAAATGTTTATATGTATGCATATATATGTAAATGTTTATATGTATGCATATATATGTAAATGTTTATATGTATGCATATATATGTAAATGTTTATATGTATGCATATATATGTAAATGTTTATATGTATGCATATATATGTAAATGTTTATATGTATGCATATATATGTAAATGTTTATATGTATGCATATATATGTAAATGTTTATATGTATGCATATATATGTAAATGTTTATAGGTATGCATATATATGTAAATGTTTATATGTATGCATATATATGTAAATGTTTATATGTATGCATATATATGTAAATGTTTATATGTATGCATATATATGTAAATGTTTATATGTATGCATGTATATGTGTAAATGTTTATATGTATGCAGACTATGTTAATGCCTGTATAGTGCTTTTAGACAAATAAAATGAAATGAAAATGAATGTATATATGCATGTATGTATAGCTGAAACTTTAATTGCCGTCTAGTAAGAGACAACGGTTACTAAATACAAATTAGTTCGATGCTACGAGTGTCATTTCTTGGATTTTATGATGACTTATTGAACACCCTATAGTGTAATTTCTTGGATTTTCTAATGCCTTATTAAACGCCCTATAGTGTAATTTCTTGGATTTTCTAATGACTTATTGAACGTCCTATAGTGTAATTTCTTGGATTTTCTAATGACTTATTGAACACCCTATAGTGTCATTTCTTGGATTTTCTAATGACTTATTGAACGCCCTATAGTGTCATTTCTTGGATTTTCTAATGACTTATTGAACGCCCTATAGTATCATTTCTTGGATTTTCTAATGACTTATTGAACGCCCTATAGTGTCATTTCTTGGATTTTCTCTTTGACTTATTGAACACCCTATACTGTAATTTCTTGTATTTTCTAATGCCTTATTAAACGCCCTATAGTGTAATTTCTTGAATTTTCTAATGACTTATTGAACGCCCTATAGTGTAATTTCTTGGATTTTCTAATGATTTATTGAACACCCTATAGTGTAATTTCTTGGATTTTCTAAAGACTTATTGAACACCCTAAAGTGTAATTTCTTGGATTTTCTAAACACTTATTGAACACCCTATAGCGTCATTTCTTGGATTTTCTAATGACTTATTGAACGCCCTGTAAGTAGCACAAATCATGTATGATACACGACAAAGCATACGAAACAAATATTTGTAAATATGTTTCCAACTGCTTTTAAAATAAATAATCAGTGTCATAAATAAATATCACTGTTGATGTGAGTGTGGCGTGATTTTCACTCCCTCTAGGAACCTGTTTCGGGGCAGATGAAACCTCGGATAGTAAAAACTAAATCAGAAGTTTTAATGACATGGGTTTCGTCTCGTAAAAAAAGAAATGAACACAATAAGGTTATTATAAAATACGGCCGCACGCCAAGGAACCAGAAAGCATTGATACCCAGGAGTTAATCTCTCTCCATCATTAAGGTCGTGTTAAATAGAGCAGGCAATGGAATGTAGAGCCGTATAACAGTATGTTTAACGATCCTGTACAAAAAAGGGGGCAATAAAGATTCACCTACTTGGCTCACACGTTTAACTGCTTCATTCCAAACCTTAATGGTAGCTTAAGTTGATTTTAATCCAACCCCTAATTATCCACGTCTCTCACTGCACGTAGCGTCGAAGTATACAAATGGTGTCAGAAGCGGGTCTAACAAACACGCACTCACGAGGAAATGTGTTACGGGTTTCCACCATCAATTACAACGCTATTCCCATCGAGATTTCACTGGAAATGTGTTGTTACATTCACATGACATTCTCTAAACTCTACTTAACACGAAAGTTTATTTTTACAATCTCTCCACCGAACAATGTACTTACTGTATTTCACCCAAAAATTCCAGTCTAGATTTCAAGGGAAACAAAGTTTTTAGGCGCGCTGAATCCAAATAAAGTATTATGACTTTCTCTATATCTCTGCAACAGATTATTGTTAAAAAACCTATGCTTCCATTTACTTTATGCTAATCGAGAAAAAATTAGCAGAAACAGTATTATTACCTGCTTCCTTGTAAGTAGAAATGAAATAAGGCTGTACCATAGGCTAAAATGATAGTCAAAAGCTGGTTGCTATGTGACTAAAATTCCTTTGTTTGTCTAGACAATAGTTGAAAAATTCCTATATGAGAAAAATATAAGTTTTTTAAAGCTGAAGTAAAAAACAAGGAATATCTCAAAAACGATCAACTCCAAGAAAAAAAAATGTATATAACATAAATATTGTGTTTTAACGTGCTCTATATTTTTTGTGGGGTAAGTTCTTGTCCAACTCTTACGGATTAGGAGATATGGAAAATTCCGTAAAATTCATCCGGAATATAGCAGTCTTGAGAGGCTATTCCCAGAAAATGTAAGATATACATTTTATTTGTCTGGTGAATATCTTTAATATACGATATTTTAATCAAAATCGTTAGAGCCATTTTTGAGAAAATCAAATTTTTCGAAAAAAGTTCCAGGATAAAGAGATTGGGAATGGGGGGATTATTTTGAAAATCTTCGGATCGCATCCTTGGAGGATACCTAACTTAAATACCAATTTTGGTATTTAATAGTATTTTCGTTTTTGAGCTTGCTGTCCTTAGACACACACATACACACAGACAGACAGACACAAACGGACGTTTTTCTTAAAATGTTTTTTTTTTATTCAGGGGGACCCAAAATATGTATTTCCGGTGAAATCTATTATTGAATTTTTGGGTGCAATACAATACCTTCTCTATACACTAAGTACATAGTACGTATAGAGAAAGTAAAAATAATAAGCGCGCGCGTCTTTGTCTGTAAACCGTATATCTCAAAATGAAAAATCGGATAAGAAAACAAAAACAATAGTGGCAAATAAGTTCAATATCATATAAGGATGTGACAAAAAGTTTTGAGAAAAATCAATATTTGCAAATTTGGGGGGAAAATATTAAATTGAATAAAGTTTTAACTCATTTGATCTGTTTGCCACCAAATATGAAAATAATGCTTATTTTGGTGAGATAATTAGGATTATAATTACGGAGAGTTATATTCAAATATAGATAAAGTTATCATTGTAATTTGTCTAAATACAGCATACTATCCTTTACATGGATCCTCTAACGATTTCGAATCAATATCGTATATTAAAGATATTTGCCTGAAAATAAAATGTATATCTTGAATTTTCTGGGATTAGCCTCTGAAGACATCTTTATTCTGAAAGAATTTTGCTGAATTTGCGTAACTCATAAAAACAGTAAGGGTTACACAAACGCTTACCTCACAAAAAATGTAGATCTCGTTAAAACACACAATATCTGTCACTTACGTGTTGTTTTTTTTTTTTTTTTTTTTTCCTTGTGAAATTGACCATTTCTGAGATATTCCTTATTATTTGTTTCAGATTTAAAATATTTAAAACTTTTCTCACACGGAAAGTTGTAAACTTCTGGCCCTACATAGAAACGGATCTCAATATGGCAGCCAGTTTTTGGAAGATTTGACTATCGTATTTCCCTTATTTCCCTTGTATTTACAAGCAAGCAAGTACTCAAGACAATTTCTGCTAATTTTTACTTTCTCTATACGATACCGAGATTTCACCGGAAATATATGTTTTAGGGTCCCCTGTATCCAAAAAAAAAGTATTTTCAGAAAAAGGTCCGTGTGTCCGTGTGCCTGTGAACACGATTACTCAAAACCTAAAAGTCGGTAAAGAACCAAACTTGGTATTTAAGTTTAGTATCTTCTAGGGATACAACACAAAGATATTGAGAAAAATCCGCCCACCCCAAACTACCCTTTACAAGAAACTTTTTACGAAAATTTTGATTTTCTAAAAAATGGCTCTAACGATTTTGATTAAAATATCGTATATTAAAGATATTTATTTGACAAATAAAATGAATATTTTGAATTTTCTGGGAATAGCCTCTGAAGACTACTTTATTCTGGGTCAATTTTACGGAATTTTGCCTAACTGCTAAACATTAAAAGATGGACAAAACCTTACCACACAACAAATGTAGAGCACTTTAAAACACACAATTTATGCTATATACATTTTTTTCGTCGAGGATATTATTTTTGAGATATTCCTTGTTTTTTGGTTTCAGCTATAAAACTTATACTTTTCTCATTAAGGGCTTTGTGAACTCCTATCCATACAAACAAAGGAACTTCAGTCATATAGCAACCAGCTTTTGACTATCACTTTAACCTATGGTACTCCCTTATTTCCCTTCTAGTTACAAGGAAGCAAATAATAAGACTATTTCTGCTAATTTTTTCTCGATTAGATAAAGTAAATAGAGTGCTGTGATGTAGAGAAAGTTATGTGAATGGAACACATCATATGTTTAGCTTGATTACCATAAAGTATATAGAAGAATATGCTTTTTAACAAATAATTTATTACAACGATGCAGAGAAAGTCATGTGAATGGAACACATTGAATGTCTTTACTTTTACTCCAGCGTAAAATGTACAAGTAGGTAGAGAATTTTCATCCAAAATTTCGAGTAGAGATTTCACTAAAAGTATGTTTACATTGACATTCTCTACACTCTACTCATTAAGAACAACTCTAAAGGAGTTTATTACTTTATCTAGCCCCGTATGTACAATGTACAGAGGGATAGAGAAGTATTGCAATCCACCCAAAAATTCGATGTCGAGATTTCGAAATATATGTTTTAGGACCCCCTGAATCCAAAAAAAGCATTTCCAGAAAAGGTCCGTGTGTGTATGTGTGTGTGTGTGTGTGTTTGTGTGTGTCCGTGTGTGTGTGTGTGTGTGTGTGTGTCCGTGTGTCTGTGAACACGATAACTCAAAAACGATAAGTAGCTAAAATACCAAACTTTGTATTTAAGTTCAGTATCTTCCAGGGATGCGACACGAAGATTTTGAGAAAAATCCCCCCACCCCAAACTACCCTCTAAATGAAACTTTTTTCGAAAATTTTGATTTTCTTAAAAATGGCTCTAACGATTTTGATTAAAATATCGTACATTAAAGATATTTACCTGACAAATAAAATGTGTATCTTGAATTTTCTGGGAATAGCTTCTAAAGATCAGTTTATTCTGGATGAATTTTGCTTAATTTGGAATAACTAATAAACCGTAAGAGATAGAAAAAAACTTACTGTATAAAAAATGTGGGCTTTGTTAAAATACGCAAACAACGTCATTCACATTTTTTTCGTGGAGCTTACCGTTTTCGAGGTATTCATTGTAATTGGTTTCAGTTGTGAAGTACTTATACTTTTCTCAGCCTGGAGTGTCCGTTTTTCTTTTGTTCTACTCCAGGCCAAGAAAAGAAGCGATTTGTAATGACAATCCCATAACGATAGTTTTTAAAACATTTGTCTATCGAAATTTAAAATAAGAACTAAAGCTTTCCTGGCGACGTGTTAATTCAAAATCTTCTCGGGCTTCTAGCCAGGTAAAAACTTGGCTTGACACCAACGTTTCGAGGAAGATGCACTTCTTCGAAACGTTGGTGTCAAGCCAAGTTTTTACCTGGCTAGAAGCCCGAGAAGATTTTGAATTTGTCTATCGGTTTAGCCTAGTGTATTCCCTTATTTTCTTTCTACTTATAAGGAACTAAGTAATAAGAACATTGTGCTGAATACCTCGATTAACAAGGGGCAGAAAGAAGAATAATCTAATGTAAGAAGTTTGTAGAACGGCTATAGAAAGTCGTGTGAGTGTAACACATCAGTTTTTTTTGTACCTTATATCGATTTACAACGTATAAATGTGTAAGATGATATTGCATTTCACAGGCGCCCTTAATCTAAATAAAGTATTTTTGTATACAAAATGTGTTGTATTCCAGTCGCAAAACTTTCTTTACATCTTTGTAATAAATTATTGTTAAAGCATTTATTCTTGGTAAGTGGAAGTGAAATACACTAGACTAAAGTGATAGTCAAATCTTTTAAACGCTGGTGAAATTCCTTTGTTTGTATGACCAGGAGTTCACAAACTCGTATGTAAAAAGTATAAGTATTTTAAAACTGAAACCAATAACAAGGAACACCTAAAAATGGTCAAATCCAGGAAAAAATATATATAACAAACTGTGTCTTTTAACGAGCTATACATTTTTTGTTTGGTAAGTTTTTGTCTATATCTTACGGTTTACCAGTAATGCAAAATTCATCCAGAATAAAGATGTCTTCAGAGGTTATTTCCAGAAAATAAAAGATGTAAATGTTATTTGTTATGTAAATGTATTTAATATATGCTATTTTAATCAATTTCGTTAAGAGTTATTTTTGAGAAATTAAACTGTTCTATGCTATGAGTATTTGTGGGTGGGTATTTTCTCATGAATCTTCGTGTCGCATCTTTGGAAATTTGTGGATTTAAATAACAAGTTTAGTATTTAACGGACTGTTCGTGTTTTAGCTATGCTGTTCAAACGATCACACACACGGACATTTTTTTCAAAATATGCTTTTTCTGAATTTAGGGGGTCTCAAAATACATATTTCCGGTAAAATCTAGGTGTGACTTTTTGGGCGCATTACAATAGCTTCTCTATACACTATAAACATAGTGCCAGTAGAGGAAGTGCGTGCGTGCACGTATCCGTGTGTCTGTAAACAGCATACTTCAAAAACATATTTTATTTAAGTTCAGCATCTTTTAAACATATGACACGAAGAAATTTCAGAATATCCCCTACCAACTTTTACATAGACAAAATATCGAGCATTTTGATTTTCACAAAAACGGTTCGTACGATTTTGACTAAAATACCGTATATTAAACTCACTTACACAAGAAAATCTATAGCCTGAATTTATTGGGAATAGCCTCTGAAGACTTTTTCATTCTGGAAGGCTTTGTATAACAAGTAAATAGTAAGCGACACAGAAAAAATAGACATACAATTTATGATATGTACAATTTTTGTGTGGAATTAGCCACTTGCGAGATATTCCTTATTATTGGTTTCAATTTTATCTGTCCACTTAAACTTTTCTCAAACAGAAATCTGGTGTTCATTCATGAACATCAACAAATTTTTAAAAGGTTTGACTATGTCTTTAGTCTAGTCCATTTCTAGTGATGTTTATCTGGGGCAGTATGACGTAGATAGAAGAGAATAAGTGTTTATATAAATACGAGAACCAGTCAGAAAGTGACAAGACGATTTGACATAACTAAATAATAACGAAAGTCATTTGTCAAGGTATTTATTGTCACGTGGTACAAGTTTTTAAATGCAGATGTTATACTTTTCTACTGCCAAAGATCCTGTTAATTTTTTGGAATGTACAAAATGTTTGGCGAATCGAATTTTATAGGCAAATAACGCAGGTATATAGTGATAATGCAACGAGTCTTCAGTGAGGAAAATGCGCATAATTTACGAGTAATCAAGGAAGAAGCAGTGTGCACGATAAAGACCGGAAAGGAAGTTCATCAATCGTTATAGGCCGCGCAGTGGCCGAGTGGTTAGACCACTCGCCTCTCACCGCCCGGGTTCGATCCCAAGCGACCGCATGTGAGATTTGTGGTGGACAAAGCGGCGCAGGGGAGGGTTTTCTCCGGTTTCCTCCGCCATCGCATTCCGCCGGTGCTCCATCTTCATTCATGTATCATCAGAGTCAACGCCTGCGGTGCCGTAAGTAGTTAAAGCGGGCGTTAAACACTAGCAAAAAAAAATCAATCGTTATGGAGGAGTTGTAAACAAATGTTAGTGAAAGAAATCGGAAAAACCGGTATTTCACTTTGGACACCCCACAAAACGTTTTGGAAGGAAACATTTTCCAACTATGAAGGCCTCAAAGTGACATCTGGGCTCAGATCTTTAGCGGTGGTAGAGTATAACATCTGTACCACGTGACAATAAATAACCTTGATAGCAATGACGATTACGTTGAGAAATAGAGTAAGGTACTACAATTTTGTAAATAAAGTTTTGAGCTGATAACATTCCTTATTGTTTAGCTATGCCAAATCGTTTGTGATATTCTGGATGGAACTCGTATTTATTTCAGAACAGAGAGAGAAAGTTACATGAAAGGAACACATCAGACCTTTTTTATCTTTCTCTGCCATATGCATATAATCTTATTATATTTCTAGTTTACTCGAAACGCAGTAAAATTAATATAAAATCACTTGACCTTTATAGCGTGTTTCATTCACTTATTGTTTGTTTTACATTTAATTAAATTAGTAAGCATTCTGTAGGTTTCTTCTGGCCATCAAGCCACTGAACATGGAACTTACCAAATTTGGCATTTAAGTGCAAAAGTTTGTGCTTCTATTTACTTCATGCAAATCCAAAACAAATTAACATAAATATTCTTATTGCTTGCTTCCTTGTAAGTAGAAGTGAAATATGGAAGTATTATAGGTTAAAGTGATAGACAAAAGCTGGTTGCTATGTGACTGAAGTTCCTTTGTTTGTGTGCACAGGAGTTGACAAATTCCTGTATGAGAAAAGAATTAGTATTTCAAATCTGAAACCAATAACAAGGAATATCTAAAAACGACCAATTCCACGAAAAAATGTATAGAGCATAAGTTGTATGCTTTAATGTGCTCTACATTTTTGTGCGGTTCGGTTTTTGTCCATTTCTTACTGTTTAGCAGTTATGCCAAATTCCGTAAAATGCATTCAGAATAAAGTAGTCTTCAGAGAGTATTCACAGAAAATTTAGGATATACATATCATGTGTCAGGTAAATATATTTTATAAATGATATTTTAATCAAAATCCTTAGAGCCATTTTTGAGAAAATCAAAAGTTTCGAAAAAAGTTCCTTGTAAAGGGTAGTTGAGGGCAGGGGGATTTGCTTCATATCCGCGTCGCATCTTTGGAAGATACAAAATTTAAATACCAAGTTTGGTATTTAGTGGTCTTTTCGTGTTCGAGCTATGCTGTCCACACACACACACACACACACACACGGACCCTTTTCCAAAAATGTTTTTTTTTTTTATTCACAGGGACCCAAAACATAAATAGTACGGTGAAATCTCGGTATGGAATTTTTGGGTGTATTACAATACCTTCTATATACAGTACGTGTAGAGTTAGCAAAAATGTAGAACACCTTAAAAAACGTAATATATGTTATACGTTTTTCTTTGAGGGTTGATCGTTTTCCAGTTATTCATTGTTATTTGGTTCAATTTTAAACTAAATTTTTTCAAACGGAAGCACACAAAGCGCACCAAACCTCAATTGTTTTACATAGCGACCATCTTTTATACTTATTAGATTAGATGCTGCAAATAGAACTGTCAAGGCAATATACAGGTATACGTATGTTTATATACTACTGTATGAAGCAATAGATATAATTTGACTTTTATGGCCTGTACGCCACTGCTTTATATTTAATATGCTCCATAAACGCATATGTACTCTCTTTTTTGTATGCACATATAAACAAAGAGTATGAAAAACTACTGTTAAAGTGTGTAAATAAAGATTATTTCCGTATGTAACAATGACGCAATGTCAGATCATAGTTTATAACTGTTATCCGCATAATAGCTACTGATAGTAATTACATAAAATTAGAATACAATTGTATTATGTACAGTCCTAAATGCACACATATTACAATTTACAATACACATATACAAATATGTTGCAATATTTCGTTTTGTTTCGTATTCGGCATACCCTCCCCGTATTTGTGGGACTGACACTCCGCTAGGACTTACAAGTGGATGTCTAGGGGTCAGAAGTCTGTCCGAGAGCCAACGGCGCGAAACCACAGAATGGAGAACCTGGCCCGTAGCCAGACATGAGTGTGAGGAAGTGGATGATATGTAGGACTGACACTCCCCTAGGGCTTAAAGTGGAACGGCACGGATCCACAGAATGGAGAACCTTGCCCGTAGCCAGACATGAGTGTGAGGAAGTGGATGATATGTAGGACTGACACTCCCCTAGGGCTTAAAGTGGAACGGCACGGATCCACAGAATGGAGAACCTTGCCCGTAGCCAGGCATGAGTGTGAGGAAGTGGATGATATGTAGGACTGACACTCCCCTAGGACTTACAAGCGGATGTCTAGAGGTCAGAAGCCTGTCAGGGAACCAAAGGCACGAAACCACAGAATGGAGAACCTGGCCCGTAGCCAGGCATGAGCGTGAGGAAGTGGATGATATGTAGGACTGACACTCCCCTAGGGCTTAAAGTGGAACGGCACGGATCCACAGAATGGAGAACCTTGCCCGTAGCCAGGCATGAGTGTGAGGAAGTGGATGATATGTAGGACTGACACTCCCCTAGGGCTTAAAGTGGAACGGCACGGATCCACAGAATGGAGAACCTTGCCCGTAGCCAGGCATGAGTGTGAGGAAGTGGATGATATGTAGGACTGACACTCCCCTAGGACTTACAAGCGGATGTCTAGAGGTCAGAAGCCTGTCAGGGAACCAAAGGCACGAAACCACAGAATGGAGAACCTGGCCCGTAGCCAGACATGAGTGTGAGGAAGTGGATGATATGTAGGACTGACACTCCCCTAGGGCTTAAAGTGGAACGGCACGGATCCACAGAATGGAGAACCTTGCCCGTAGCCAGGCATGAGTGTGAGGAAGTGGATGATATGTAGGACTGACACTCCCCTAGGGCTTACAGTGGAACGGCACGGATCCACAGAATGGAGAACCTTGCCCGTAGCCAGGCATGAGTGTGAGGAAGTGGATGATATGTAGGACTGACACTCCCCTAGGGCTTAAAGTGGAACGGCACGGATCCACAGAATGGAGAACCTTGCCCGTAGCCAGGCATGAGTGTGAGGAAGTGGATGATATGTAGGACTGACACTCCCCTAGGGCTTAAAATGGATGCCTAGGGGCAGAAGCCTGTCGGGGAGCCAACGGCACGAATCCACAGTATGGAGAACCCGATACGAGGGGTCGACTCGTAGCCAGGCATGAAGGAAGTGGATGAAATGAAATGTAAGCGCAACTGATGATTGGATAGGTGATTATGGAGCAATTGGTGGAATGAGTGGTGGGGGAAATCGGGGGACCCAGAGAAAACCCACCCAGACGCCGCGGGTTCTATGGCACATTTTGGCGCTTGGGATCGAACCCCGGCAAGTAGTCTATCCACTCATCCACTTGTTATAGTACTTACAATGCAAAAATGCACAAATTTATAATTATCTACTAAAGTGTAAAATATCGTTGGATCTGGCTTTACAGATATTGGTTTAGGTGACATTGTCACTTTCAACCTTTATGCTCCCTCGGGGGTCGCGGACCGCACTTTGAGAACTACAAGCTGTTTTAACTGCCGCCGCGGTCTCTGTATACAATAAAAAGACAACAGACGACCTTTCCGAGCGAAGCAGCACATGGCCGATTACCCACAATGCCTTGTGGTTTCCTTGGCGTCGCCCTTAGCTTGTTTTCGAAAGCTTCTGTACCACATTAATTATTGTTGTCCACAGTGACCGCCTATCGGATGTTTCTTCGCTCGACTTATATCGATCTGTGTGCACTGTAATCGATTCTGGCTTTCTCTAGCGCCGTGTTAATGAGCGCTATGTCTTGTTCATTTGTCTGCAGGCGAGAAATAACTCACCAAATAAAACCTACACGTTTACTTTTAATTGGCAATGCACCTGAGGGTCTAAGGATAGTTTTTACTTTTTCTACCAAGTACTTAGCAGGTAGAAGAAGTATTGTATTCCAACCAAAAGTTCGATTTTAGTCTTCTCAGGAAATTCACTTCCTACAGTGTCTCGCTGAATTTAAAAACCAAATCTGATTTATTCCATTCATATGACGTTTTATATCCTACAAACAATCTATTCTTAAAATGGGGTATTCTTTTTACTTTCTCTACACGTACTACGTACATAGTGTATGGAGAAATTATTATATTGCGTTAAAAATTACGATATCGTAATTTAATCGGAAATAAATGTTTTGGATCCCGCAGTATCCAAATATATATATATATATATATATATATATATATATATATATATATATATATATATATATATCTGATAAGTTTATGCTTCTATTCAATTCCATACCATAGGTTAAAGTGAAGTCAAAAGTTGGTTGCTATGTGACTGAAGTTCCTTTGTTTGTATGGACACGAGTTAACAAATTCCTGTATGAGAAAAGTAAAAGTTTTTTTAAAGCTGAAACCAATAACAAAGAATATCTAAAAACGACCAGCTTCAAGAAACAAAATGTATATGTCATAAATTGTGTTTTAACGTGATCTACATTTTTATGCAGTAAGTTTTTGTCCATCTCTTACCTATTGCCAGTTATATAAAATTCAATAAAATCATTCAGAAGAAAAAGGTTTTCAGATGCTATTCCCACACAATTCAAGATATACTTATTATTTGTCAGGTAAATATCTCTTATATACGATATTTTAATGAAAACCGTTAAAGCCATTCCATGTAAAGGGTAGTTTAGGGTGGGGGATTTTCTTGAAAATCTTCCGTGTCGCATCCTTGGAAGATACCAAATTGAAATACCAAATTTGGTTTTTAACGGTCTTTTCGTTTTTGAGCTATGCTGTCCACAGACATACACATACACATAGACAGATAGTCAGACACTAACACACACGGACATGCTTCTAAAAATGCTTTTTTGGATTTAGGGGGTCTCAAAACATACATTTCCGGTAAAATCTCGGTATCGAATTTTTGGGTGCAATATAATACCTTCTGTGTACACTGTGTACATAGTACGTGTAGAGAAAGTAAAAGTATAATGTATACTTTGAATTTTCGGGAATAGCCTCTGAAAAGGTCTCTCTTAATTTTGTGAGAATTTTTCACAATTTTGCATAAAGTTTAAACCGTAAGAGATATACAAAAACTTACAAATAAAAAGATATAGATCTCGTTAAAACACATAATTTATGTTGACCGTTTTTGAGATATTCATTGCTATTGGTTTTAATTTTAAACTCATTAATGTTTCTCAAATGGGACCATGCAAAGCGAACCGACCCTCAATTGTTTCACGTAGCGACCAGTTTTAAAATAGTTACTATCGCTTTAGCTTTGTATTCCCTTCTGCTTACAAGAACGCAATAATAGGATAATTTCTGCCAATGTTTATCTTCATTAGAATGAAGTAGATAGAAGAATAATTTTCTGTAAGAAACTTTTATTAATGGAACATCTAGAGAAAGTTATGTGAATGCAACACATAAGCTTTTTCGTGTAGTTAACCTGTCTGTTTCTTAAAGTTTAGCAGCTATACAAAAGTCGTCAGAATGAAAAGGTCTTTGGATATTATTTCCAGAAAATTCAATAATAATTTTTCTTGACATCTAATTTATATGTTCTATATGCCGTTAGAGGCATTTTTGAGAGAAAAAAATCGAACATGTTTCCCTGTAGAGTGTACTTTCGGGAACAGTTAGATTTCTTTCTCATAAAATATTTCTGTCACATTTAACCAACTTTGGTTTTGGGTCAGGCAGTTTATAAATCACATACGGACGTTTTACTTTCTTTACACATACTGTATAGAGAAGGCATTGTAATGCACCCAAAGATTCCATACCGAGATTTCACCGGGAATACATGTTTTGAGCCCTCCTGAATCCAAAAAAAATCTGATGTATTACACTCACATGACTTTCTCCAGCTATTTTACAAACAAACGTCTTACGAAACATAATTCTTCTTTCAACACCATGCTAATCGAGATAAATATTAGCATAATTTTATTACTTAGTTCCTTATAAGTAGAATGGAACAAAGGGAGAATTAGGTTAAAGTGATAAACAAATGTTTTAAAAGCTGTCGTTATGCGATTGTCATTGCAAATGCTTCTTTGGTTGGCCAGGAGTAGAACAAAAGAAAAACGGACACTTCCGTCTGAGAGAAGTATAAGTACCTCACAGTTGAAACTAATAAAGAATATCTCGAAAACGGTAAGCTCCTCAAAGAAAATGTATATGACATAACTTGTGTATTTTAACAAGATCTAAATTTTTGGTATGGTAGGTTTTTGTCTCTCTCTTGCAGTTTACTAGTTATTCCAAATTAAGCAAAATTCATCCAAAATAAAAAGGTCTTTAGAAGCTATTCACAGAAAATTCAAGATATACATTTTATTTGTGACAAAAATGGCTGTATCAAATGGCTGTATAACGTTAGAGTTATCCATGTAAAGGGTAATTATAGGTGGGGGACCAAACTTAAACACCAAGTTTGGTATTCAACCGTCTTTTCATTTTTGAGCTATGCTGTCTACAGACACACACCTACAGACAGACAGACAGAAACACACCCACACAGACCTGTTTCTTAAAATGCCTTTTTTTTTTTTTTAACTGAGGGATCCTAAAATATGTATTTCCGGTGAAATTCGACATCGAGTTTTTGGGTGGAATACAATACTTCTCTATCCCTATGTACATTGTAAATACGGGGTTAGGAAAGTAAAACACATTTTTGGAAAACGTTCGTATGTGCGTGTGGGTGTATGTGTGTGTTTGTGGACAGCATAGCTCAAAAACCAAAAAACCGCTAAATACCAAATTTGGTATATAAGTTCGGTATCTTCCAAGGATGCTATACGAAGATTTTCAATAAAATCCTCCCACCCTCCCACTAACTTCAACATAGAACTTTTTTCGAAAATTTTGAATTTTTTAAAAACGGCTCTGACGATTTTGATAAAAATATCATATATTAAAGTTATTTACCTGAAAAATAATATGTATATTTTGAATTTTCTGGGAATAGTCTCTGAAGACTACTTTATTCTGGATACATTTCACGGAATTTTGCATAACTACTAAACTTACTACACAAAAAAAATATAGAGCACGTTAAAACACACAATTTATATTATGTAAATTTTTGTGGGGTTATTCGTTTTTGAGATATACTTTGTTTTTAGTTTCAACTTTGATAAACTTACTTTTCTCATACAGGAATTTGCCAACTCCCGTCAAAACAAAAAAAAGGAACATCAGTCACATAGCAACCAGCTTTTGACTATCTCTTTAACCTATGGTGCTCCCTTATTTCGCTTCTACATACAAGGAAGCAAGTTATAAGACTGTTTCTGCTAATTTTTGCTTAATTAGCATGAAGTAAATAGAAGCACACGCTTTCTAACAATAATCTGTTGCAGAGATGTAGAGAAAGTCATGTGAATGGAACACATCATATTTTTTTTTAATTTGGGAGTACTCAAAATTTGTGTTTCCGATGATATCTTGGTATATAATATTTGCTTTACCTATGTGCAATGTTCACACGTGCTACAGGAGATAAAATGTGTTTTTCCGATGATATCTTGGTATAGAATATTTGCTTTACCTATGTGCAATGTGCACACGTGCTACAGGAGATAAAATGTGTGTTTCCGATGATATCTTGGTATAGAATATTTGCTTTACCTATGTGCAATGTGCACACGTGCTACAGGATATAAAATGTGTGTTTCCGATGATATCTTGGTATAGAATATTTGTTTTACCTATGTGCAATGTTCACACGTGCTACAGAAGGTAAAATGTGTAGAGAAAGCCATGTGGTTCGAGAAGAGTGAGTTTCCAGAGCGATTTTACTTAGCTGGCTTGTGGAGATCATAACGTTTCATTATGGGTAGGTAGGATGTTGGAAAACGGCCAAAGTGACCGAACTGGTTTCACTAAAAACATGGAGATCCCATTAACAAAATAGCAGCGGAAAGCGTGTAAAGCATTTGCGAGTGTTATCTTGAAGAAGGGTGGCAGCGCTGAATTAACCTTTATAGAGCCCTAATTGTCTGGTATTACAAGCAGCGCCGTTCCTACTTAGCGAGCGATTAAATAAACGATCAGCTGTATCAAACTTCACCTTTTGCGATTAACGGAAAGAAAATGCACAAGGCGCAATTTACGTTAACGATATTCTCGTGCATACTGAGCCAAGTGGCTCAGGCATTTAGTCTGGGACTGGCATTCGGGAGGTCGTGGCTTCTACTGCTGCTCTCTCTGACCCATGGATTTTTTGGGGTTTTCCCGGGTCACTAGAAGAAATACTGGAGAGGTTTCTTCATTTACGCGAACTTCTTCTCCCTTCATTTCATCCAACATGTCTGTTTTAGGGTTGTAAGTGTCTGAGATCGTGTGATCGACTGCTGATCCCTCTGACCCATGTTTTTTTTCGGGGTTTTCCCAGCTCTAGAGCCAAATGTTTAACTTCCTGTTTCTTCATTGCATCCAATCGGTCTGTTTCAAGGTTGTAAGTGTATGAGATTGGGATTCGGGAGATCGTAGCAGCGGTTACCTGCGACCGACTTCTCTGAACCATCATTTCTTCTGGGTTTCACTGGGCAAATGCTGAAGAGGTATATTCATTCCTCCGAACTTCCTGTCCCTTCATTTCATCTCCATGTCATTCAACCGGTCTCTTTCAGGGTTGTGTCTTAGACTGGGATTCGGAAGATCGTGGGATCGGTTTCCCTCTCTGCCCATGGGTTTTTTGGGGGTTTTCTCGGGTCACTATGCAATACTAGGAAGGTTCCTTCATTCACGAACTTCCTGTTCCTTCATTTCATCTCCACTTCACCTCACCAGTCTCCTTCACGATTGCAAGTTTATGCGAGGACTGCGGTTGTGACGCCATTCTGTGATGGTGTCTGCGCTTTGGAAATACACCTCTGGTGGCGAAACTGCCGTTTCGCCACCAGAAGAAGAAGAACTGCTTCCTCCCAGAAGCAATAAGTTTTTTAATTTTTATCACACGCTTCTTCAACACTCCGGATATGATTTTCTTATGTTGATAATTCTGTTTTATTTTACTCCTTTAACGATTTCTTATGATCCATTGTCCATAAATGTTTTTTCGGTTTTATTGAGTACTTAGCAATGGGTATTTTTTAAACTCCATTTTATTTCTAATTTTATCTCATATAGCTTTTTAATGATTTTAACTCTGGTCTGCTACCATTTTTGGGTTTTTAAGGGTACCGATAACCTAGCAGTTTGACTCCCTAAAAACTCCCAGTCGTCGTCGCTGAAAAATAAAATGTAGTTTTGTTTATGGACGCTCTGTAACTGCTGTGGTTCTCAGCGTCCTATTTTATGTTGGGCGTGAAAGATTATTTAATTTTGCTCAGAGGCCTCTTTTATCAGGCTTGAGGTTCTTTTACGTGCCGTAAATATATGACACGAGACCAACGGCATTACTTCCTTTCCGAAATAAGCCAAGCTAAGGACTTTTTGTTTTGTAGTCGGCTTACCCTTCCCGTATTTGTAGAACTGACACCCACCTAGGACTTACAAGTCAACACATCGGGACCAGAAGTCTGTCGGGGAGGGATCGACACGAAACACAGAATGGAGAACCTGGCCAGTAGCCAGGCATGAGCGTGAGGAAGTGAATGATTAGAAATACCAGCGAAATTAATGATGGAGCTTGGTGGAATGTGTGGCGAGGGAAACCGGAAGGCCCAGAGGAAACCCGCCTAGACGCTTCGTCCACCATGAAACATACATTTGAGGGCTTGATACCGAACCCGGGCCGCCTAGATGACTGACCACACACCCACGAGGCTACCGATAAGGATTTCTACGCTCGAAAAAATCCATTGTCCTCCGCCAGATATGAAACCGCGACTTTGAATAATTAGGCTTACCAACAATGAAGCTACGACAAACATGTTTCATTTTTTCATAGAAATTGACGAGACTTATGAAATCGCTCTCGAATTCTACTGCTGTGCGTTGCTTTTATTCCTATTATGCAACTTTGTTACATTTTACATTGTTAATGTAACTTTACACGATTTACGCCGTCATAATACTTTTTAACTTTCTCTACACACACAACATACATATTGTATACTGAAGGTAATTGTAATGCACCCAAAAATTCGAAACCGAGACTTTACTGGAAATACATGTTTTGGGTCTCCCTGAATAAAAAAAAAAATAGAAAAATATCCGTGCGTGTGTGTGTGTGTGTGTGAGCTTGTGGGCAGCATAGCTTAAAAACGAAGTAGATTATTGAGGTCAGTATCTTCCAAGGGAGCGACACGGAGATTTCCAAAAAAAAAAAAAAAAAAAAAAAATCGCTCAACCCCCAACTACCCTTTACATGGAACTTTTTGGAAAAGTTTGCTTTTCTGAAAAATGGCTCCAACAATTTGATTAAAATATCGTACATTAAAAATATTTACCTTTGAAAATGTATACCTTGAATTTTCTGGGAGTAGCCTCTGAAGACTACTTTATTCTGGACGAATTTTACGGAATATTGCAAAACTGCTAAACGGCAAGAGATGCAGAAACATTTACCGCATAAAAAATGTAGAGCATGTTAAAACACACAATTTATGTTTTATCCATTTTTTCGTGGAGTTGAACGTTTTTGAGATATTCTTTGGTTTGTTTTCAGCTTTGAAAAACATACTTTTCTCATACAGGAATTTGTCAGCTTCTGTCCATACAAACAAAGGAAGTTCAGTCACATAGCAACCAACTTCTATCATTTTGTCCTATACTACTCCCTTATTTCACTTCTACTTACAAGGAGGCAAGTAATAAGACTATTTCTGATAATTTTTTCTCGATCAGCATGAAGTAAATAGAACCATTTGTTGCAGAGATGTAGAGAAAGTCATGTGAATGAAACATCATATTTTTAATTCTAGAATTGCATAAAGAAGCTTGTGTATGGGACACATAGAGACATAGACTTCAGATGGTGTTACAGATTAGTATAAGCTTGCCGTCCTGTGTGGTAGGGTGTTAGCGTGTCTGCCTCACATTTACAAGTCGTGAGTTCGAATCTTGCTTAGGGTGAGTTACACGGATTAGGTCTTTCCAGTTAGTTTAAGCTTCATATGCCTCGAGATTATTTGAGCATTTTACCAATGTCATTCATCGTCCGATATGATTAACCAGGTTAAAGGACGTTATGCTCTCTAAAAAAATATCTGATTGTTACACTCACATGACTTTCTCTAGGTGTTCAAAAAACAAACTTCTTACAAAGATTATTCTTCTTTCTATACAATACAAATTGAGATAAACATTAGCAGAATGTTCTTATTACTTAATTCCTTATAAGTAGAAGGGAACTAAAGGAATGAGCTATACTAAAGTGATAGTCAAATATTTTAAAAGCTCGCATTGTATACTTTTCACTACAAATCGGTTTTGCTTGGCCAGGAGTAGAACAAAAGAAAAATGAACACTTCCTGTCTGAGAAAAGTATAAGTAATTCACAATTGAAAACAATAACGAGGAATATCAAGGAAACGGTTTTCTGCACAAAAAAAAAAAAACGCATAGATATAAATTGTGCGTTTTGACGAGATCTACATTTTCAGTTTTCTAAGATTTTGTCTATGTCTTTAGGTTTAGCAGTTAAGGAAAATTCGGTAAAATTCATCCAAAATAATACGTTCTTCAGAGACTATTCCAAGAAAATTCAGGAAATACATTTTATTTGTCAGGTAAATATCTTTAATATATGATATTTTAATCAAAATGGACAGAGCCATTTTTGAGAAAACCAAAATTTTCGAAAAAAGCTCTAAGTCCTCGTGTCGCATAATTGGAAGACACCAAACTTAAATATGAACTTTGATATTTAACGGTTATTTCGTTTTGGAGCTATGTTGTCCAAAGACGCACAGAACACACTTGCGCGGACTTTTTTGTAAAAATGTTTTTTTTTTTTTTTTGGATTCAGGGGGCCCCAAAATATATATCTCCGGTGAAATCTCGTTATCAAAATTTTTGGTGGAATGCAATGCATTTTCTATACACTGTGTACATAGTACGTGTAGAGAAAGTAATGAACTTCACTCCAAAGAAACGTTTACGAACCTTCACGTTCAGAGATATTAACATTTCTTTTACCCTAATAATATTCTAAAACGTAATGTTTAATTTAACGCGCTGTGTAAGTCATTTGTTTGTTATTATTAAAAGAGCAGAACGCGGCGTTGTTAAAAAAAGAGGTTCACTTTTTAATGAGCGTATTGGTGAGCAGAAAACAATCAAATGAGAAGAAAAGGAAAGATGTGGAACAAGAGAGTAAGGTAGGCTTTTTAAATGGAAAAATACACTAATTTTCTTTGTGTTTGCAAGCTCCGAGTTGTTTGATCTGCTTCTAATTAACAGGAAACAATGTGAGAGCAAATTTGATGCACGGTCACGAACCTCGCCGTAAGCCCTTTTTATTATTATCACCATCTTTGTTACTATTTTCCCTTACACACGCAAAGCAACGGGAAACAAATGAGAGAAAAGTAACCTTGTGGTTAAGCGTGCATTAATTTCATTACGCAAACCGAAATTAGCGAAAATGAGTCAAACATAATGGTAGCGCCTGAGAGTTCCTGGCGATCGCCCGCTCAACCATTCTTTTTACTTTCTCTACACGAACTGCGTACAGAGTGTATACAGAAGGTATTGCACTCCACCCAAAAACTCGATACCGTAATTTCACCGAAAATATATGTTTTAGAGTACCCTTTATCTAAAAGAAGCATTTTCAGAAAAAAATACGTGTGTGTCTGTATGTCCATGTGTCCGTGAACACAATAATCCAAAACGAAAAGTCGGTAAAATTCCAAACTTTGTATCTAAGTTTACAAACTTCCAGGCATGCGACACGAAGATTTTGATAAACCCCCCCCCCGACACCCAACTACCCTTTACATGGAACTTATTTCGAAAATTTTGAATTTCTCAAAAATGGCTCTAATGATTTTGATTAAAATTTCGTATATTAAAGATATTTACCTGACAAATAAAATGTATATCTTGAATTTTCTAGAACAGTCCCTGAAGAGTAATTTATTCTGGATGAATTTTACGGAATTTTGAATAAATGCTAAACCGTAAGAGATGGACAAAAACTTATTACACGAAAAATGTAGAGCACGTTAAAACACACAATTTATGTTATAAACATTTTTTTTCGTGGAGTTCATCATTTTTGAGACATTCCTTGTTTTTGGTTTCTGCTAAAAAAAAAACATACCTTTCGCATACAGGAATTTGTCAACTGCTGCCCATATAAACAAAGGAATCTCAGTGACATAGCCACCAGCTTTTGACTATCACTTTAACGCATGGTACTCCCTTATTTCGCTTCTACTTACAAGGAAGCGGGTAATAAGACTATTCCTGCTAATTTTTTCTGGTTAACATGAAGTAAATAGAAGCATAAGCTTTTTTAAGAATAATTTGTTGCAGAGATGTAGAGAAAATCATGTGAATAGTACACATCAGATTTTACTTTATCAAGGCGTACTATGTACATAGATTAGATTAGAAAACATTCTGTAGGTTTGTTTAGGCCAGGAAGCCATTGAACATAGAACTTGTCAAGGGATATACATGTACACATATTAATTCAAAATCTTCTCGGGCTTCTAGCCAGGTAAAAACTTGATGAGGAAGATGCACTTCTTCGAAACGTTGGTCTCAAGCCAAGTTTTTACCTGGCTAGAAGCCCGAGAAGATTTTGAATTAATACGTCGCCAGGAAAGCTTCAGTTCTTATTTATGTACACATATTTTTATAACTATGGGGGGAAAAAAACAATGTATAAAGCTCTAGTGCTTAAAGCATGGGTTACAAAACAATTGTAATAGACATATAATCAACCCATTTGCTTTTGAGGGCTGTACGCCATTGCACTATACTTAATGTGCTCTATTAAAGCAAACAGTATCACAAATTAGTGTTAAAATGTATACATAAATATAATTTCATTATATGTAACATCTAATTATCGACATAATAGTTACTACTAGTGATTATATAAAACTAAAATATGATCATTGCATTATGCACTCTTCATAAATGTCAACAAATTACAATACATATTTACAAATCTGTTACAGAATTTACAAGGCAAAAAATTACAATTATGTACTAGAGTGTAAAATATCAAAGCATTAGGCTTTACAGACCTTGTGTCATTGCTAAATACTAAAAAATTCATTTGATACATTCGTGCAAATCAAAGTATACATCAGTTTAATTTGAATATAAAACACACACCCGCACAAACACTAATATACACAAAATACAATACATTATACATTATAATACTTATAAATACAATGCTTATTACTGTATCGTCAGATTTGTCACTTAAATATTCACCTACAGAGTAAAATGATTTGTTGCAAAGGTACTCCTTCAGAGAGGCCTTAAAAGCCCTGAAATTCCCTATATTTTCTGAGAAGGTACTGTATTACTCCGAAAACTTGCATTCCAAGATTTCACTGGAAACATATATTTTGAGGTCCCCTGAGTCCAAAAAACTTTTTAGAATAAGGTCTGTGTGTGTCTGTGGAAAGCATAACTTAAAAATCTGATGTGTTACATTCACATGACTTTTTCTACATCTCTGCAACAAATTATAGTTAAAAAGCCTATTCTTCTATTTACTTTACTTCTACTTCTTATTACTTGCTTCCTTGCAACTAGAAAGCAAATAAGGTAGTAGCATAGGTTAAAGTGACAGTCAAAAGCTGGTTGCTATGTCACTGAAGTTCCTTTGTTTGTATGCACATGAGTTGACAAATTCCGTCTGAGAAAAGTATAAGTTTTTCAAAGCTGAAACCAAAAACAAGGAATATCTAAAGAACGATCAACTCCACGAAAAAAATGTGTATGACATAAATTGTGTGTTTTAATGTGGTCTACATTTTTGGTGCATTAAGTTGTTTCTGTCTCTTAGTGTTTAGCAGCTATGCATAATTCCGTAAAATTCATCCGGAATACAGTAGTCTTCAGAGGCTATTCCCAGAAAATTCAAGTTATACATTTTATTTGTCAGGTAAATATCTTTAATATTTGACATTTTAATCAAAATCGTTAGTCATTTTTGAGAAAATCAAAATTTTCGAAAAATATTCCATGTAAAGTGTAGTTGGAGGTGGGGGAACTTTTCTCAAAATCTTCGAGTCGCATCCCTGGAAGATACTGAACTTGAATACCAAGTTTTGTATTTTACCGACGTTTCGTTTTTGAGTTATCGTGTTCACAGACACATGGACACTCGGACACACACACGGACCTTTTTCTGAAAATGCTTTTTTTTTGGATACAGGGGACCCTAAAACATATATTTCCGGTGAAATCTCAGTATCAAATTTTCGGGTGGAGAGCAATACCTGCTCTATATACTACGTACATAGTACGTATAGAGAAAGTAAAAAGGAAAAAACTCTTAAATTAGCTATTTAAGTTCAGTATCTGCCAATGAAATACAAGATGTCCATAATCAAAACACATCACGACCTGTGTTTTCATCTTGTCGATAATTCACGACCGGAGCGAAGGGAAGTCCTAAGAGATGAAAACACGAGTTGTATTTGATAATACAGTTCAGCGAAATCGACTATATAATATAACATAGGAAGAGAGATTTTATCATTGTAATAATTACATTAGATCTCAAATGGTACATGACGCATTCGACCATGTCTATATACCGAATGTTTTGTTTTTTTTTTTTCTTCATTGCCTCCTGAGTTATGGAAAGGCAGACTGTGTCCACACCCAATGTACGAATATCGTAGCAACAATAGATATAGGAAACTTTTATTTTGTTTCTGCTTTTAATAACTAAAACATGAAACGGAAGTAAATGTAATTTTATTTCAGATTATTGCACTCATCTCATATATAAGAAGAATGATTATTTTCACAGCTTTTTTAAACTACATACATTATGAACTGGATAAAACTTTAAATAAACATTGTAACTGCATTAATGGAAAGTACAATTGTGGAACTGGCAGTTATTAAAAGTGAAGTTTGGCTGTCACCTTGTTACCAAGACAGGAGATTAAACAAACGATCGCCAGGTGCGACAAGATTTCAAAGAAATGAACATCAGCTGAGATAAGATGTTTCGAGAATATTGCTCCAGTCAGATGAAATTGCCTAATCCGAGACATTCCACATTTCTGTGTGGTAAGTTTCTATTACATCTTAGGGCTTAACAGTTCTGAAAGACTCATCCAGAATGAAGAGATATTCACAGAAAATTCATGATATACATTTTTACTCTCTCTACATATATTACGTACATAGTGTATAGAAAAGGTTCATATTGTACCCAAAAATTCCATACCGAGATCTCACAGGAAATATTTTCTAAGATCCTCTGAGTCCGAAAAAAGCATTTTTAGAAAAAGGTCTGTCTAAGGTCTGGACAGCATACCTAAAAAAAGAAAAGTCCGTTAAATAGTAAACTAGGCATTTAAATTTAGTACCTCCCAGGGATGTGACACAATTTTCAAAAAATATCCACCAACTCCAACCACCTTTTACACGAACAAATTGTCGAAAATTTGTATTTTCTCAAAAATGGCTGTAACGATTTTGATGAAGATGTTGTATATTAAAGATATGTAGATCACAAATAATCTGCATATCTTAAACTTCCTGGGAATAGCCTCTTAAGACTCTTTATTCTGAACGAATTTTACTGAATTTAGGATAACTGGTAAGAGATAGACAATAGTCTACCACAAAAAGAATAATAATAATATCGTTAAAGCGCATCATTTATGTCATAAATACAAATTCTTCATTTCTGTCAAAATATCTTAAGCATATACATTTTAATAAAATCGTTAGTTACCTTTGAGAAAATAAAAATGATTGAAAAACATTTCATTGGGGTGGGGAAACATTTCTGTAAATAATGGAGTAGTATTCTTGGAAGAATCAGAATGCAATTATCAAATTTAGTATTTAACCGACTTTTGGTTTCTACTTCCACTGCTTAGCACACACAGTACATAACCGAGTCGGGTAGCTCGGACGTTGCATTTGGGACTCGCATTCGGGAGTTCATGGGTTCGATTTCCATGGCCGACCTCTCTTACCCATTTTTCCCGGTCACTGGGATTGGTACTTCATTCCCCTATCGTCCTAATCCTTCATTTCATCCCCATTTTATCCTTTCGGTCTCTTTCAGGGTGTTAAATGCCGGATAGGACTGCGGTGGTGGCGCCCTACCGCGGTGGTGCATACAGCTCACGGATGCGGGGTGGCGTTGTAAATCGTCTATAGTATGCAGAGGATTCTATCAGACTTAGAGTGCTGGTCCTAGCGATCCGAGATGTCCTGACAAAGATAATACACAATAAAAACCAATAATGAAATAACAACAAAGAATTAAAAGAGTGAACACGAAAATAAAAAGACAAATATGTTGAAGTACAGCAGTTTAAACTTACAGCACATAGTAAACCTTCATAAGTGTACCCTCATATAATAGATAAATACACATAAAAGAAATAATACATACACAATATGTAAAACCATAACACAACAATGACCTAATTATGACATAAAATACATGTATATAAAACATTGTAGTCACTTTTGTTTAGTTGCTCTTATCCCCCCCTCCTCTTCTCTATTGTCAGCGTTCTCAGATCCCAGCTGTCTTGCCTTAAGTATAAACTTACCTAGCCCGTCCACGTCTTCCGTGCCTGTCAGTAGCGTCCAACATGCTTCTAGCCCTACATTCGCGGTGGTAAAGATGTGGGTTGGATCAAAGTAAATGCCGTCCGGTGGCTCTTTTCCCGCGGTCCGGTTTTGGCTGGCCGTCTATAATACGAGAGCCATCCAGTAAGTGACAGACGATTTGTCATAACTAAACAAAACGAACGTTATCAACACAAAACTTTATTTACAAAGTCACAGCACCTTACTCTATTTCTCAACGTAATCTCCATTCTGTTAAGATATTTACTGTCACGTGGTACGGGTTCTGCAATGTTAATGTTATACTTTTTTACCGCCAAAAAACTAATTCTTTTTTGAATGAACAAAATGTTCGGCCAGTCGAATTTTATAGGAAAATTATAACTCAAGCGTATAGTGATGATGCAATGAACGAATCTTCAGTGAGGAAATGACACAAAATTTACGAGTACTCAAGGAAGAACATAACAGTGTGTACGATAAAGACCGGAGTGGCAGTTCATCAATCGTTATGAAGGAGTTGATAAAATTATAAAATGTTGATAAAAGAATTCAGAAAACCCGGTGTTTCACTTTGGACAACGTACATGAGTTTTTGGATGGAAAAGACCTGAATGTGGCCGTGACATCTTGGCTCAGATCTTTAACAGTGGAAGAGTATAACATCTGCATTGAAAAACCGGTACCACGTGACAATAAATACCTTGATAGCAATAACGATTACGTTGAGAAATAGAGTAAGGTACTGCAACTTTGTAAATAAAGTTTATGTTGAAATTTTCGTTAACGTTTAATTATACCAAATCGTCTGAAACTTTCTGGACGACCCTCGAACTCTCATATCATCCTAAACTCATGGGATCTGACGCCCAATAAGCCCATGAGGCTGCAGTGTGGGTTCATTCAGACATGGCACGCAAGCAGAGAAATGACACGACTTTCTGTAGCTGTTCCGCAAACATCAAAATATTAATCTTTTAGTTACATTGTGCTAATCAAGCATTAGCAGAATTAGTTTTATCACTTCTTTCCTTGTAAGTAGGAGGGAAATAAGGGAATACACAGGCTAAAGCGATAGTCTCGTGCTTTAAAAGCCGGTCTCACTTTTCTTGCCAGGAGTAAACAAACGAGAAACGAGAAGAAAGATATCTTCCCGTTTGAGAAATCTGCCTTAAAAGTTACACCAGTAATCCGGAATATGTCGAAAACGGTTAACGTTACAAAAAAAAAAAAAAAGTATAAAACATTAATTATGTATTTTAATGAGATGTACATGTTTTGTGTAGTAAGCCTTTTTCTGTCTCATACGTTTTGTCAGTTATATAAAAGTAATCCAGAATGAAGAGGTCTTCAGAGACTATTGCCCAACAAACCAAGATGTACAGGTTATTTGTGATGTAAATATTTGCTTTGTCATAAAAGTATGTTAAACGTACGGTATTTTAATCAAAATTGCTAGAGCCATTTTAGAGAAAATCAAAATTTTCTAAAATTGTTCCATGTAAAGGGTAGTTTGGGGTAGAGGAATTTTCTTCAAAATCATCATGTCGCATCCTTGGAAGATACTCAACTTAAATAACACAGACACACGCAGACACACACAGCACACGAACCAGACACACCACATAGACACACATACGCACACACACAGACTCACACTTACATTTTTCTAAAAAGGCTTTTTATGGATTCAGGAAGTCTCAAAACCTGTATTTCCGGTGAAATCTCGTTATGGAACTTTTGTGTACAATACAATACCTTCTCTATACACTATGTACGTGCTACGTGTAGAGAAAATAAAAAGTATTGCATTCCATCCAAAAATTTGATACCGAAATTACGCTTTATTTCCAGAGAAAGTAAATCATGAACATTCTGTGATACCGTGATTTTAAGGTTTCTGTGCACCACAATGCTTCCTCTACCCACAATTGTAAAGTGGTGGAGAAAATAAAATCATACAAATTGGTATTTGAAACGTATTACGCAAGCTTTCAATACTGTTTTCCTGAGTTCTATTCATTTTAAAGGGCAGGACACAAATCAAAGGACGGAGAACTATCTAAATTGAAAACGGAGAACAGAAGACTGCGACAGACGTTATTACGTTGTTTGTAGATTTCCCACATGTACCTGACTGGCTCATTATTTCGCAAAGCTGAATGCTGGTTATGGAGGTAACATACACAAAGCCAACCAGAGTAACAAAAGAAAATGAACAATCAAACCTCACGTTTTCTGCCTTTTTCCGGTAGCAATTTTCAGTTCATTTAACTGAAGGAATCAATAATAACGTCCTTTTATTGTTCGGGCCACAAATTTTATATGAGAAACCACCGTTGTTTCCGAATGTTACAGTAAAATCTAGAACAGCTTTCAATAGGTTCACGTGATACTTTCACATACTTCTAGTACTGTCATGGATCGTAAAATTAATGCAATTTGGAAACCAGGCTTCTTGAAAGAATGTATTACACTTTCTAGCAAACTTGTACAAAATAGAAATAAAATAATATAAAAATGTGTTTAATAAGCAGATAACTAATTACTTAAACCACCGTTAATATGCCATACATTTAACATTTATTAAAATTTATGCTTATATATAATGTACAACATCATTTACAGATACATTTAAACTAACATAATTATAAATATAAAAGTAAAAATCTGATGTGTTCCATTCACATGACTTTCTCTACACATCTGCAACAAATTATTGTTAAAAAGTTAATGCTTCTATTTACTTCATGATAATCAACTCAGATGACCGCGATTGGTTGAAATTGCCCAATCTCGGCTATTGCATTGGCGCTTTAATAGTTGAACTGAATTGTCTTGAAAAGAGTCGTGTCGCTTCGTGTCGCTTCGTGGAAGATGCTGACTTGAATTCCAAGTTTGGTACTAAACGGGCTTTCGTTTTTGGGTTATGCTGTCCATAAACACGCAAACACTGACAGACACATACTATAAAGGAAAAAGAAAAAAGAAAACCTCTGACCTTTTTCTTAAAAACTTTCTTTGGATTCAGTGGGTCTCAAAACATATATTAATGGTGAAATCTTGGTATCGAATTTTTGGATGGAATACAATACCTTCTCTATTTACAGTGTACGGTAGAGAAAGTAAAAATCTGATGTTTTCCATTTTATGAGCTTTTCTTCGCCTCTTTAACAAATTATTGTTAAAAAACTCTAGCTCCTATCTACTTCATCTAATTGAGATAAACATTAACAGAAATGCTTTCTTGTGACCAGAAAGGAAATAATGGAATACGCTAGGCTAAAGTGATGTTAAAAGCTGCTTTCCAATTGCATGAAATCCGTTTCTATGCATTGCCAGGAGTTTACAAATGTTCGTATTTGAAAAATGTAAAGTTATTTAAAACTGAAAAGATAACAAGCAATATTCAAAAAAGCTCTACGAAAAAAATTATAAGACATAAATTGTGTATTTCAACGAGATCTACATTTTTTGTACACTACGTTTTGTCTATCTCTTACGATTTACTAGTCATACAAATTCTGCAAAATTCATTCATAATAAAGAGGTCATCAGAGGCTATTTCTAGAGAATGTAAGATGTACCCTTTATTTTCCGTGCAATGTCTTTAATATAGGATATTTTAAAACATTAGAACCATCTTTGAAAAAATAAAATTTTTCGAAATTTTCCATTTAAAGAGTAGTTTTTGGATGCGGGAATTTTCAAAATATTTTTGTTGCATCCCTGGAAGATGATAAACTTCTATACCAAGTTTGATACTTTTCTGACTTTTCGTTTTTGAGTTATCGTGTTCACGGACACACATACACACGGAGCTTCTTCTAAGAATTATTTTTTTGGACCCTAAAACTCCTATTTCCGGTGAAATTTCGGTATAGAAATTTTCGATGAAATGCTATACTTTCTCTGTTCTTATATATATGTATACAGAGTGTTAATGAACTAATTCATTTGCGAGATTGTGCACGTGACGGTTAAATATGAAGCAACTACATAGCGTTAAACGTGTGGGTATCAGGTCCGGATAAATCGGTGTTAAAGCAAAGGAGGTTGACAAAATAGCTTAGAATGTCTTTAAAAGTGCTGCCTGATTATAGAAATATCGGCTTTAGCAGCTCGTTACTAGAGTTCTCAAGATTTAATGTCGCAAAAGTTTGTAAAATCTCAAAGTAATCCCTTGACAGTGCGACACTGAGCATTCATTAACTACGCACTTCAGTTATGTAGCCTACTCTGGAGGCGTTTTTTCTACTGCTCTGGTGGCTTAATGCATAACGCGGGAAACTGATATCCCATAAAGGCCATGAGTCCGATTCCTGTTACAGAGTAAATGGTTTTTATTATAATTTTTTTTTTTCATTCCAGACGAAGTCCCGCGATACGTGGCGTACTGGCACTTCAGAAACTTACAGCCGTTACTTCGAAATTTCAATAAAATAGGCTATAAGTCTCCTATCTCAAATTACTTATTTAAGTAATATACATATTCTGTGAAAATATTTCGGTATAGTTCATTAACATCCTGTATATGTAGTACCTACGTGTAGATAAAATAAAAATGCACGACTTGCAAGTTTTTAAGTGGAAGCTTAAGAGGCTTACCAGTGACAGCGCTGTGGACGCCAGAAACAAAACACGTTTGCGTGTGTGATTTGAACAAGAAATTAAATTTGCAGCAACACGCTATATGTGATTACGTGGTAACTGGCCATGTGACACTTTTACTCTGAGGTTGGTAACACTGATGAGAGTTCGGTAATGAAGATTGGAGAGTGTCACTCATTTAGACTGAGTGAACGGGACAGAGCAACTTCTTGATTGGTGTGACTGTTGGGTAATTGATTCTGGGAGCTTGTCGTTCAGGTAACATTATAATTTCAACATCAAACTTTGATTCGGTGTCAGCAAGCAATGGCAACAGATGACGACCCGTCTAAATAGGAAACAAGCGTTTATTTGCTTTATGGTCATCCTCATCTACTTGAGTTGCTTCAGCGTATACTGATAACACTCAATAGTGACGAAGTTATTACAAAAATCTCATGTGTTCCATTCACATGGCTTTCTCCACATCTACTTGAGTTGCTTCAGCGTATACTGATAACACTCAATAGTGACGAAGTTATTACAAAAATCTCATGTGTTCCATTCACATGGCTTTCTCCACATCTACTTGAGTTGCTTCAGCGTATACTGATAACACTCAATAGTGACGAAGTTATTACAAAAATCTCATGTGTTCCATTCACATGGCTTTCTCCACATCTACTTGAGTTGCTTCAGCGTGTATTTATAACACTCAATAGTGACGAAGCTATTACAAAAATCTCATGTGTTCCATTCACATGGCTTTCTCCACATCTACTTGAGTTGCTTCAGCGTGTACTGATAACACCCAATAGTGACGAAGTTATTACAAAAATCTCATGTGTTCCATTCACATGGCTTTCTCCACATCTCTCCAACTAAATATTGTTAATAAGCTTAGTCTTATATTTATTTCATGTTAGTAAAGCAAACATTAGTAGAAATAGGTTAAAGTGATAGTCAAAAGCTGGTGGATATGTGACTGAAGTTCCTTTATTTGTATAGACAGGAGTTGACAAGTTCTCGTATGAGAAAAGTAAGTTTTTTAAAGCTTTTTTTCCATAAAAAAGAATATCTAAAAAACAATCAACTCCACGAAAAATTGTTCATAGCATAAATGGTGTGTTTTAACGTGCTCTACATGTTTTATGTGGTAACTTTTGTCCATCTCTTATGGTTTAGCAGTTATGCAAAATTCCGTAAAATTCATCCAGAGCAAAGTATTCTTCAGAGGCTATTCATAGAAAATTCTAGATATTCATTTATTTTGCATGTTAATATTTTAAACTTAAAAGATTTTAATCAAAATTTTAGAGCCATTTTTGAAAAAATCAAAGTTTTCGAAAAAAATTACCTGTAAAGGGTAGAATGGGGGATTTTCTTGAAAATCTTCGTGTCGCATCCATAGAAGATACCAGACCTAAATACAAAGTTTAGTATGTAACGGTATTTTCGTTTTTGAGTTATGTTGTCCACAAGGACCTTTTTCCATTTTTTTGACTCAGGGGAGCCAAAATGTACATTTCCAGTAAAATTTCGGTATTGAATTTTTGAGCAATAGAATACCTTCTCTATACACTATGTACAGAGTAGATACGTATAGAGAAAGCAAAATGTGTATGATATTAATTAATGTGCTTTATGAGTTGTGCAAAAAGTTTTTGTCTAGCTCTTATGGTATGCTAGTTATAAAAATTTCATTCAGAATAAAGTAGTCTTCGGAGGATATTCCCAGAAAATTAAAGATATTCATTTTATTTGTCAGGTCTTTAATATGCGTTATTTAAATAAAATCGTTTCAGCCATTTCTGAGAAAAGCAAAATTTTCAAAAAAAATTCTATGTAAATGGTAGTTTGTGTGGTGGGGGGGAGATTCTCTTGAAAATCTTGTGTTGCATCTTTGGAAGATACTAAACATGAATACCAAGTTTAATATTTAACGGATTTTTCATTTTTGTGGTGTGCTGCTCACACCCATAAACACACCCACATGGACCTTTTCTAGAAATGTTTTTTTGGACTCAGGGTGCATCAAAATATACATTTCTGGTGAAACCTCGAAATACGTGGTTGCTGGTTGCTATGTGGTTGAATTATCTTTGTTTGTATGGCCAGGAATAGACAAAATCCTGTTTGAGAAAACGGTCAATATTTTAAAACTGGAAACCAATAACAATTATAGATCTCAAAAACAGTCAATTCCATATTTTTATGGAATAAAATAACATAAATTGTGTGTTTTAACAAGTTCTACATTTTGTGTTAAGTGAGATATGCAAAATTCATCTAGAATAATGTCTTAAGATGATATTCCGATATTATTTAAAATATACATTTTATTTATCATGCAAATATGTTTAATATGTGAAATCGTAATCAAAATCTTTAGACTTTTTGAGAATATCAATATTTTGTAAAAAATCCCATCAAATGGTTGTTTGGGATGAAGGAATTTTCTTGAAAATCTTCGTTTCCCATCTTTTGAGTTGCTGAACTTAAATACCATGTTTGGTATTTAACGGTGTTTTCGTTTTTGAGCTATGCTGTACATACACATACACACACAAAGGCACACATACCGAGACATTTTGTAAAAATGATTTTGCGGACAAATGGACCTCAAAACACGTATTTGCGGTGCATCTTGGCAAGACTTTCTGGCTGGAATGTAATAGCTACTCTGCCTACTAAGTACATAGTACGTATCAAGTAAAATGATTAGAGCATTGCAGGCAATCTATCAAAATATCGAATTCTGTGTAAAGTACGACAGAAACTGTCGGAGAGCTGCCTAAGCTATAGGAGAGTGAGGCAGAGTTGTATTTTATCTCACTTGCTATTTGATCTCTTTGTGGATGATATTACTGACGCTATGATAGTAGAGAATGTCCAAGCACCAGTAGTAGCGGATTTGCATATCCCAGCACTTTTATTCGCGGACGATTTAGTATTGTGCTCTACGACAGTTAACGGATTGTAACGAGGACTGGACAAAATTAAGAATTATTGCGATGAATGCCTACTTACAGTGAATGTGAATAAGGGGAACTACTTTCAAAAATGGTTCTGTTTATAGCAGGGAGGAGACTTGGACATTTGCAGGACAATGTTAAATCTTTTGTGTACTTCACATTTACAATGAACAGAAAATGGACAAAACACATTAACATCAGAAGGCAAGGGTGTAGGCAGCAGAAGCTCTCCGGATACGCTGCAGAGTTCCGAATATATCCATAACCTTAATGGAAACAGTATACGGAGCGGCAATTAGATCCACGATGACATGTGGAGGAGAAACATGGGGATGGAAACAAACAGGGAATCTGGACCAAGTAAGACTAAGTTTTGAAAGGAATTCTGGGTGTTGGGAGGGGTACGGCAAACTGCGAAATAATGAGGGAATTCAGGGCGCATAGTGAAACGATAGAGTACAAAATCAGAGCAGTTAAATACTGGATAAGAATTGATCACGCAAACCAATCTCTAATTAGGGCAGACGCTACCGTGAACAGTTGCGAATTCGATGTGGGCATCAAAATTAAAGAAAGGGTTGGAAACCATTGGGATGGGATACATTTGGATGGCGGGGCAGGCAAACAGGCGGAGTATTTGCAGAAAAATTAAGAACCGCCTCTGTGATACTGACAGAGAGCAAATAATTGCGTCATGCACGAAGTACAGTCTGGGCTAAAATCGGAGTGGGGTATGGAGCAATACATCAAAACAGGTACCAAACTCATTAGAGAGGGGCTCGCGTGGATTAGACTAGGAGCATGGCGGAACACAAAAATTGCTGACGAGAATGGTACGAGAATCTGTCCCATTTGGGAGGAGGAAGAGTCATGGACTCACATCTTGGCAAGATGTAGGGGTACGGAGAAATGGCGGGTAAAATATTTACCGTGATCCTTTACCACCGCGAACGTAGAGCTAGGAGCATGTTGGACGCTACTGGCAGGCACGGAAAACGTGGAGATCTGAGAAGGCTGAAAATAGAGAAGTGGGTGAGGGGATAAGAACAACAACAAAAAAGTGACTACATTGCCTTACATTCATTTATTTTATGTCATACTTATGTCATTATTGTGTTATGGTTTTATATATTACGTGTATATATTCCTTTTAAGTGTATCTATTTATTATAAGAGGGTACATTTATGAAGGTGTGCTCTGGGTTGTAAATTTAAATTGCTGTATTTGAATATCTTTCTCTTTTTATTTTCGTGTTTACTGTTTTAATTCTTTGTAGTTGTTTTAATATTGTTTTTTGGTGTTTATTACAAAAGTACATGGACCTGTGCGATTGTTGAATTTCAATGTATGATATTGTTATGTCAATAAATACGCTTATTCATTCACATGGTAGTAATAAACACGACAATAAGATGATCGACTCTTTCGAAACGTGTATAAGTGAGTACAGACAAGCCTCGGTTAATAACAGTGAAGCAGAAACAATAAGAATGAAGGAAAATAGACGACGGAAGAGTAAATACGCAAAGAGTAATGACATAGGGAAGGCCATGTAATTATGGTAAGAATGTAAATGGTACAATAAACCGTCAGAAGACGTTCTAAGTGGACTGTAATCTGTAGAGGAACAATAGAGAAAGTGGCATGCAAATTATTATCATAAAACAAACATTGAAGATGCCCAATCATACCTATCGTGTTACTACTGGCTTTTCTAAAAGTAAACACAAATCAGCTGATGTGTTAGGTTCACATGGCTTTCTCTTACTGTTACATTAAAGTATTCTTCCAGCTGTTTCATGCTAATTAAGTGAAACATTACTAGAACACTCGGATGTGTTTCATTCACATTAGTTTTTCTTCAATAAAGTATTCTTAAAAAGCTTATTCTTCTATCTGCCTTAAGCTAACCGACATAAACATTAACAAAAATTGTACTCATTACTTGGTCCCTTGTAAGTAGAAGAGAAAAAATCTAATGTGTTCCATTCACATGATGCCCTCTAGCTGTTCGGAAAACAAACTATTTATTCAAAACATTAATCTGTTATACGTCATCTGCATTATGCTAATCAAGACAAACATGAGCAGAATTAGTTTTTTTTTTTTTTTTTTTTTTTTTTTTTAGTTTAACGTCCCTTAACCAGATTGGTCATATCGGACGATGAAAGAAATTAGTGAAATTATGCTCAAATGATCTCGGGGTCCATGGCATTTCTCAAAATTTCGCCCAAACCATTAAAAGAAGCGCAAAGTTTCAGTAGAAGTCACCCAATATTTTTATTAAAATATGTCATTTATTTTACTATTTTATATACACAAACACACACACACATACACACACACTCTTGGAATATTTTCAAAATATTCTTATAACCGGTATCTCTGTAAGTATAGCACAATATGGCATAATATTGGTAATACTAACTAGTGTGAGCTGCGCTGACATAGATTCAGAGAAGAGAATGAAAATACGAGGCGTTTGCGCCGATAATTATATTGAAATATTAACTTAAGTATTTATTTTATTAATTTCTTCTCTCAGTTGAGGGCTGCCTTATAGACATATAGACTTATAACCATACAGTCTTATTAACAGAACGATAAATGTTACATTTTAGGAGCCGATTCTCCGTTGTGTTGCTATGGGGACATACTTTTTATTCGTATGGGTTTACTTCCCCACACTAATGCTTTTGTTCATGATTAAATTTAACTGTTGAAATATGGATAAAACCAAACCAACAATTCTAATATATAAGAAGTGTAATGAAACTACCAGCACGGAAATTTGTTTTGCTTTCATTGAAACCACATTGCAAGTGAGAATGCCAACTTATGATCCATCAATAGCAACGATATTAATAAGTACCGCAAATTAAGTATATCGCGCAAAAAGGAAAAAGAAAAAAAAAGTAATTATTGGCAAGTTTAAAATAACATTGTATACAGAAATTTTCCTCACGTCAGAGAGGATCTAGTATTTGTCTTTCGTCAGTTTAGATTTAGAGCTGTCTTCCCTACCAAACAGCGCATAAAGTTAAAAACAGACATAAATAAAAGTTATATTTTGCAAAAATATTTTAGTAGCCCAAAAATTTGCAAATTGCCTTCAATAAATTCGGTCATAAAAAGCGGATTTTAGTAGCCCAATCGGCGACTTTTCACCCAATCTGGCAACGCTGGTCCATAGAGCTTAAAGTTGCTCGACATTAGTCTTCTCAGGATAAGGGAAAACCCCGAAAAAAAACCTTATACGAGCTACTCAACCTTAGCGAGATTCGAACTCACGACCTGTTGAATGTAAAGCAGACACGCTACCACCACACCGATTTGGTCTTATTACTAGCTCCTTGTAAGTGAAAGACAAACATCTAATGTGTTCCACTCACATTAATCTGTTATCTGTTACATATCTTGCTAATTAAGATAAACATAAGCAGAATTAGTATTACTATTAGCTTCATTGTAAGTAGAAGGGAAATAAGAAAATGCACAGGCTAAAGCGATAGTCTCCTTCTTTAAAAGCTGGTCGCTCTGCGAAACAATTGAAATTCCAAACTCTTTGCTTGGTAGGAGTAAACAAACGAGAAACGAAAAGAAAGATATCTTACCGGTTGAGAAATGTTTAAATGGCTTATAATTGAAACCAATATTTCGGAATATCTCGAAAATGTTTGACTCTACAAAAGCAATAAAAAAAAAAAAAAAGTAAATGACTTAAATGTGTATTTTAATGAGATACATATTTTTGGTGTAATAAGCTTTTGTGTATCTCTTACGTTTGGCAGTTATACAAAAGTCATCCAGAATGAAGTGGGCTTCAGAGGTTATTTTCAGAAAATATAAGATATGCACTTCTTTTGCCATAAAAATATCTTAAACATAAGGTATTCTAATAAAAATCGTTAGAGCCATTTTTGAGAAAATAAAAATTTTCGAAAAATGTTCCATGAAAGGAGTAGTTTCTGGTGGGAATATTTTATTGAAAATCTTTGTGTCGCATCCATGGAAGATACAAAACTTAAATATCACGTTTGGTTTTTAACGGTCTTTTCATTTTAGAGCTATGCTGCCCACAGACACACACACACACATACGAACATTTTTCTATAAATTTTGGATTCAGGTGGTCTCAAAACACATATTTCCGGTGAAATCTCGGTATGGAATTTTTGGGTGCAATGCAATACCTTCTTTATACACTATGTACATAGTACGTATAGAGAAAGTAATATTAGTGACTTTGTTTGTGGAGTTTAGCTTTTGCGAGATATTTTTTGAAACGAGAAATTGTTGTTTCTTTTTTATTTCATCCTCGTGACAGAAAAAGAACGGAGTATGAATGCTTTTACACAGCGTTCAGCTTTTAAAGGTTTTGATTCTCGCTTAAACCACCGTATTCCCTTGTTTCTATTTTGCTTACAAGGAAGCAAGTAATAAGACTATTTAAACTAAATGTTATCTCGAAATGCAGTAAATAGATAGAAAGAGACGTTTTTGCAAGAATGTCATACATCACGAATATCTTTAAATTTAACAGCAAATAAATAAATATATGTGTGAGTATGTGTGCGTGTGTGTGTGTGTGTGTGTGTGTGAGTATGTGTGTGTGTGTGTGTGTGTGTGTGTGTGTGTGTGTTTGGACTGGAAAGTTTTGAAATGAGAAGGCTGCCTATATCAGGGATACCAACTATTAGAAGTGGAACCAGAATGTTCCACCTTGGGACGCTAGATAAAGTTTAGTTTATGTGTGCCCATGCTATAACCTTAAAATGGAAGAATGCATTTTAATCAGAATATTTACGTTGTTGAAATTGGAGCAAAACTCGCTATAAAGACATGAAGGGCACAGAGCTACTCTTTTGTTCATACCAATTTCATATGCATGAGGTCACACTTTAACTCGTCCAGATGAGCACCTGTACCTCGTTAAGTGAGGCACAATCTGCCTGCCGTGTGTTTTAACGTGCTCGGGGCGATATAAACCCAAATGAGGGGGGCCACATTCAATTACCTCACAAAATGCACCAGTCATTTCCTGTGACGTCATGGCCAGTTTCTAATGCTGCTCAGGAATCTTCACGAAGCAAAAAAAGAAGGATCTTACATAAGGTTGTCTTAGTGTGAGCTGGACATCAAAGAAAGGTCAATGTATAGCGGCCAGTCCACGCTGAGCAAATACTAAGGTCGGCTCATAATTCCTGGGCCTCTCACCATTTAAAAATGTGTTTTTCAACATAACCTCCAGAAGGGCTAATACATTTGTCATATCGGTGTTCTAATATAATTACAGCATCTCTGTAGTGCGATTTATCAAGGTCCTCAAAATAGCTGTTCACCGCATCAATGACCTCCTCGTGGCTGTGAAATCTTCGTCCTCCAAGACATTCTTTGAGGCTTGGGAACAGGTGGTAGTCGTTGGGTGCTAGATCTGGTGAATAAGGTGGATATTCAAGCAATTTCAACTGTAATTCTCACATTTTCCCTATTGCAATGACTGAACTATGGGCTGGAGCATTTTCTGATGAAACAAGAATTTTTTTTTTTTGCCAAATGATGTATTTTTCTTTGCACCTCATCACTCAAACGTTGCAGTAAGCTTGCGTAGTAGTCAACAGTAATACCTTTACCCTTTTCCAAGTAATCAACAAAAATAATTCCCTGTGCACCAGTCGTCCTCCGTGGTGTAATGGTTACCATGCTGACTTCATATACCCAAGGTCGCGGGTTCAAACCCGGCGGAGGACGATGGATTTTTTCGGGCGTAAAAATCCTAAGCATGAAGGGAAGTAAAGCTGTGGGTCCCATGTCGTAGATTTACGGCACGTAAAAGAACCTCAAGCCTGAAAGAGAGGCCTCTGAGCAAAATTAAGTGGTCTTTCACGCCCAATATAGAATGGGACGCTGAGAACCAGAGCAGTTAAAGAGCGTCCATAAATAACACGCCATTTATTTATTTCCCTGTGCACCACAGAAAACATTCGCTGACAAAATTGACTTTGCCTTTTTCTTAAGTTGGTTCACTTGGCGCAATCCACTGTTTTGACTGTGATTTTCTCTCTAGGGTGTAGTGATGCACTCAAGTTTTATCCATGGTAATAGGCTGTCTCAAAAATTCACTGGTACTTTTACGGTAGAGCTCCACATTGTTAACAGAAACAGTTTTTCTTTGCAACTTTTGATCAGGTGTTAACAAACGCGGCACCCATCTTGCACAGACCTTGTGAAAGCCCAAAACATTACTTAAAATATTGCCTGCATGTACTTTTGATATATCTACAGCCTCTGTTATCTCAAAAAATTTTAATATGCGGACTTCCAGTACTAAACGATAAATTTTTTCAGTGATCTCTGGAGTTGTCACTTCTACAGAGCGTCCAGAGCGAGGCTCATCACTAGTGCTCGTACGTCCCATTTTAAACTCTGCAAACCACCTTTTAATCATTGAATATGAAGGGACAGAGTCTTTCAATGTACTGTCCATTTCCTTCTTGATTTCTTTAGGCGTTAAAACTTTTAAATTGAAGTATTTAATCATTGCTCGTTTTTCCAAATTCTCCATTTTCGTGAAAACTCTAAAGTTGTCTTGTTTAAAATGCTATCATTCGAAAACTAAACAAGCTACTGACCTGTAACTATGGATACAAGGTAGTCTAGAGTTAAACTATACGATGCTACCGTCTAACTGGCCTAGTAGCGCCATATCTGTGGGAGGCCCGGGACTTATCAGCCGACCCTCGTTTCATAGAGCTGATGAATGAAAGAGCTGACAAACTTGCAAAAGAAGCCTCTAAATTAGTTACAGAATGTGAATATATAAAGTGCCCAATGTCCTTGGTAAATGACGTTTTAAGAAAACACATACTTAACAGTCGGAACTCAATATGGCAAGAAAGTATTAATGGCCATGTTTTGGAGTACTTGATATGTAAGTTAATCATTCTGAACACATATTTGTAAATGTAAGCTAAATTTACAATTCATTTATTAATTGCAATGCCAACTAGTAATGTAAGTACTTACAGTAAGAGTTTGAGAGGTCATTAATACAATAAAGTACAATTAGGAAATGACATAACACTCAAGACGTGTGCTACTTCAAGTAAATAATCTATTTCAAAATCCATTAACAAAATAGTGAATAAGAAGGCTTTGACTACCTCCGTGGCCGAGTGAACAGCGAGCTGATTTCTCGTTGAGGGTCCCGGGTTCGATTCCCGGCTGAGACGGGGAGTTTTTCTTTAACCAGAAGTATTTCCTATCCCCCACAAAGTCTGGAAGTATGAATGTGAGAGTGACTGTGGGTGTGTTTAGTATTATAAAAATTACTAACCTGCTTTTCTAAACCTACAGTAACGTGAATTGTTTCACAAATCAAAGCCCCCGATATCACTATTTAAATTAAATAATAATAAATAATAATAATAATAATAATAATAATAATAATACAAATTAAAAAAAACGTTGTCCATATAATTTAGATGTAGCCTTTTATTCGTCCTTATCGAAAATTCATTTTTTTCTTAATGTACAATAAAATATTTAAAAGTAATTTTGATTTCTTAATTTGTTTTACAGTTTGTTTTTCAAGTTTTTCAAAAAATAACTGGCAAACTATGAAAATTAAGTTATTTATCAACTCTTGTATGCCCAATATGCATCATTGACCTGATACTATTAGAAAACAGGTGATCTTTCCATAAATCCATGATAAATTAGACATAAACCATTTTGAGCCTACATTTATAATGATACAGCTCATGACGGACACGGAACATTTGGATCTTATCTTGAACGATTTAAAATAGACAGGCGAAATAATGCCACATGAACTTGTTTACATCCAATACAGAATGCAAATAACTTACTCTGTTTGTCTTTTACACGAAAGGAAACGGCTAAGACACTTCGACTTCTGTAATAAATCTTTCACTCCACCATTGCTACTCAGAATATGGGATTTCACCGGAAATACATGTTTTGAGGCCCCCTGCGTCAGAAAAAGCATTTTTACAAAAATGTCCGGGTGTGTGTCTGGGAGCAGCATAGCTCAAAAACGACGGTGACGGTAGCGGGAGCGTAGCCGTAACGGCGATTATGGATGATATTTTCTATTAAGACAAAATACTTAGAAGGCTTCTAATTTTATATTTTAATCTCCAAGAGAAATCCTTTTACTTTCTTTACACGTACTATGTACATGGTGTATAGAGAGGGCATTGTAATTCACACAAAATTTCGATATAGAGATTTCACCAGATATACATGTTTTGGGTACCTCTGAATCCAAAAAAAGGTTTTTGGAAAAAGGTCCGTGTGTGCGTGTGTGTGTGCGTGTGTGCGCGTTTGTGTGTCTGTGGACAGCAGAACTCAAAAACCAAAGGATCGTTAAATACCAAAGTATCTTCTAAGGATGAGACACGAAGATTTTAAAAAAAAATCCCCCCCTCTCCCAACTACCCTTTACATGGAACTTTTTTCGAAAATTTTGATTTTCTCCAAAATGGCTCTAACGATTTTGATTAAAATATCGTATACTAAAGATATTTACCTGACAAATAATATGTATATCTTGAATTTTCTGGGAATAGCCTCTGAAGACTGCTTTATTCTGGATGAATTTTAGGAAATTTTGCAGTAGTGCTAAACCGTAAGAAATAGACAAAAACTTACCAAACAAAAAATATAGAGCACTTTAAAACACACAATTTATGTTATATACTTTTTTTTTTCGAGGAGTTAATCATTTTTTAGATATTCCTTGTTTTTGGTTTCAGGTTTAAAAAAACTTGTATTTTTCTCATACAGGAGTTATTCAACTCGTGTCTATACTTCAGTCATCTAGTAACCAGCTTTTGACTTCACTTTAACCTATGATACTCCCTTATTTCGCTTCTACTTACAAGGAAGCAAGTATTAAGACTATTTCTGCTAATTTTTTCTCGAGTAGCATGAAGTAAATAGAAGAATAAGCTTATTAAAAATAATTTGTTACACAGAAGTAGAGAAAGTCATGTGAATGGAACACAGCAGATTTTTTACTTTCTCTACACGTACTATGTACATAGTGCATAGAGAGGGTATTGTATTCCACCCAAAAATTCGATACCCAGATTTCACCGGAAATATATGTTTTGAGTCCCCCTGAATCCAAAAAGAATCATTTTTACAAAAAGAACCGTATGCGTGTGCGCCTGTGTGTCTGCGTGCCTGTGGACAGCATAGCTCAAAAGCGAAAAGACCGTTAAATACTAAACTTGGTATTTAAGTTTGGTATCTTTCAAGGATGCGACACGAAGATTTTCAAGAAAGTCCCCCCACCCCCAACTACCATTTACATGGAACTTTTTTCGAAAATTTTGATTTTATCAAAAATGGCTGTAATGATTTTGATTAAAATGTCAAATATTAAATATATTTACGTGACAAATAAAATGTATATTTGAATTTTCTGAGAATAGCCTCTGATTATTAAAGTAGTGTTTAATCTGGATGAATTTTACGGAATTTTTCGTAACTGCTAAACCGTTAGAGGTGGACAAAAATTTAACATACAGAAAATGTAGAACATTAAAATACACAATTTACGTTTTATACATTTTTTTCGTGAAGTTGATCGTGTTTGAGATATTCCTTGTTTTTTGTTTCAGCTTTGGAAAACTTATACTTTTCTGATACTACTTGCGTGGTCGAGTATTCAGCGAGCTGACTTCTTACCCGGAGGTCCCGGGTTCGATTCCCGGCTGGGGCGGGGATTGTTTCTTTAGCCAGAATTATTCCCTATCCCCCACAGAGTCTGGAAGTATGTATGTGAGAATGAATGAGTGTGTGCTTGAAGAAAATAAATTTATTTAAACCTACTGACAACGAGTTGTTTCAAGTGCAAAGCCCGCAATATGACCTTAGATTTTAAATTTGGGCTATATAAATGAAACGAGGGAACTTCAGTCTCACAGCAATCAACTTTTGATTATGAGTTTAGCATATAGTACTCTCTTATTTCCCTTCTACTTACAAAGAAGCAAGTAATAAGACAATTTCTAGTAATTTTTCTCGATTAAAATGAAGTAAAGAGAAGCATTAGCTTTTTAACAATAATTTGTTGCAGAAAAGTAGAGAGTCATGTGAATGGAACACGTCAGATTTTTTTTTCTCTTTCTCTACAATTACTATGTACATAGCGTATAAGGGGTTGTATTCCACCCAAAAATTCCATACCGAGATTTCACGCGTTTTAAGGTCACTTGTATCCAAAAAAAAGTATTTTTAGTAAAAGGACCAGGTATGAGCGTGTGTTCGAGTGTGCGTGAACACGATAACTCAAAAACCAAAAGTTGGTAAAATGACAAACTTGGTATTTAAGTTCAGTATCTTCGAGGGATGCTACACGAAGATTTTGAGAAAAATCCCCCCACCCCAAACTACTCTTTATATGGAAAAAATTTCGAAAACTTTGATTGTCTCTTAAAAGGCTCTAACGATTTTGATTAAAGTACTGCATGTTAAAGACATTTGTCCGGCAAATAAAATGTATATCTTGAATTTTCTGAGAATTGCCTCTAAAAATATCTTTATTCTTAATGAAGTTTGCTAAACTTTACGTAACTGGTGAACCGTAAGAAATAAACAAAACCTTACTCAACAAAAAATGTAGATGTTAAAATACACCATTATTATTATATATGTTTTTTTGTGGAATTGACCATATCTGAGATATTCCCTGTTATTTGTTTCAGATTGAAAATGCTTAAACTTTTCTCACACAAAAAGCTGTAAACTCTTGATCCCGCATAAAAACTGATATCAGCCTAATGGCAACCAGCTTTTAAAATATTAGACTATCGCTTTAGCCTGGTGTATTCCCTTATTTTTCTCCTACTTACAGGAAAGCAAGTAATTAAGACTATTTCTGCTAATATTTACTCTGAGTAGTATGATAGAAGAATAAGTCTATTTACAGTAATTTATTACAGCGATGTAGAGAAAGTCATGTGTTCGCTTATGTTTAAGTACGAGTATCGAGAGTGCTCATAGGTCCGCTAACATCTAAGTTTTGGCGGGAAACGCATTGCGCGGTATTATATTAATTTATCGCTAGGCATCACCTGTGTCTCTTTTAATGTTTACTTTCTCTACAAGTAATATGTACATAGGGTATAGAGAAGGTACTGCAGTCCACCAAAAAGTCGATACCGAGATTTCGCTGGAAACACATGTTTTGGGTACCCCTGAATACAAAAAAAACATTCTTGGAAAAAGTTCCGTGTGTGCACGTGTCTGTGAACAGTATAGCTCAAAAACAAAAAAGACCGTTAAATACCAAACTTATATTTATGTTTGGTATCTTCCAAGAATGCGACACGAAGATTTTCAAGAAAATCCCCCACCCTCAACTACCCTTTACATGGAATTTTATTCGAAAATTTTTGATTTTCTCAAAGATACCTCTAACAATTTTGATTAAAATATCGTATATTAAATATATTTAACTCACATATCTTTTCTCATACAGGAATTTTTGGTAATTATAGAGAACTTGGGCCCCTCTAGAAATTAAACAAATTGTGGTTCGACTGTAAGTTTGGTTTATACTTGTTACGTTTTCACCAATTTTTTTTTATCGGAAAAGCTCCGTAATTAAGTTAAACGCTAATTTATTACGTGCGCGTAGCGATCCTTTTTTGTGAATATTTATGAAGTATGCTGCCTAGAAGGAGTAGAATATAAATAAAGAAGTCTTGTAGTACTTTTACAATGTAAATATATAATAATACTACACACTAAAGTGCCAAAAACCTGAGTTTCATTGTCGGCGGCAGGCGAACAGTGTTGTGGAATGCAACTCCGGCATATGTCGCTAGACGCTGTGCTGATGTATGTTTCACGCAGATACAGCTGTTCAGTGAATTTTATTATGCAGAACTTCGGCCGCTCTAAAATCGAATGAAACTAAGTGCGATTGATTGACTTTGTATTTATGATGACAATTTCAAAGCCTGTGGATTTCATATTTAGCGCGAGGTTAGGTTCCAATCCTTTTAGGTTAGTTTGTGTATATAAAGAGGTAGCAACATTAGTTTTTTAAACCATCTCCCCACCCCTAATCCAACTCTAACCACACCGGTCCCGTTAGAGTGCAAAACTGGTATAAGTTGCAGCGGAGAGAGTTAGCCGCCCAACTTGTGAATAATTACCCAGATTTTTATATAATACTTACTATTTTGCGTATTAGAAAAGCATGTAGGTTCTGAACCCGTGTGATTGATGAAGATCAATACATTGAATATGTTCTCCGGTAGATTGATCTGGCACTATCTAATCGGAAGAATTGTTTCTTACCTTGCACGCGTCCAACAGTCCACATTCCATCCGGAACCACTTTGTTGAGGATTCCGTCTCCTGTTGCCACCAACGAGATTACACCAGGGAAACATGAGAACACAACGTCGCCGTTACACTCAAGTTGAGTTCCGCAACCTCGGCGACGAGTCCAACCGGATTCAAGGAAATCTCATAGCCAATGCAACAGAAATGTGACTTTAGGAATCTTCCCTCGCGGAACAATACACAACACTGGTTCAGTTCCTTTACGTAAGAAATGTCACTCTTAGGTGGAGTCAAACCAAAACTTAGACCGCCCAATTATACTTCTGGCACACACCGTCCAACTCGACTGCCGTCTGGATTCCTCCTCTCCACCGCCAACCTTCAAAAAACACAGAAAATGCATTTTAACTGTCAGTGGTACCAACAAACCTACCGACATCAAATATCGGGAGTAACCCTAACATGGTCATCTATGCAACCCGTCCGAACAAATCTGATGTGCTCCATTCACATGACTTTCTCTACATCTCTGTAACAAACTATTGTTAATAAGCTTATTCTTCTATTTCGTGCTAAAAATTAGCAGAACCGTTTTTACTTTCTCTATACGTACTATGTACATAGTGTATAGCGATGGTATTGTATTGCACCCAAAATTCGATGCCGAGATTTCACCGGAAATATATGTTTCAAAGTCCCCTGAATCTAAAAAAAAGCATTTCTAGAAAAATGTCCGTGTGTGTGTCTGTCTGTCTGTCTGTGTGTGTGTGTCTGTGCACAGCATAGCTCAAAAACGAAAAGACCTTGTTAATTAAGTTTGGTATCGTCCAAGGATGCGACAGGAAGATTTTCAAAAAAATCCCCCCCCAAACTACCCTTTATATGGAAAACATTTCGAAAATGTTGATTTTCTTAAAAATGGCTCTAACGATTTTGATTAAAATGTCGTATATTAAAGATATTACCTGACAAATAAAATTCCCTGGGAATAGCCTCTGAAGAATACTTTATTCTAGATGAATTTTACGGAAGTTTGCATAACTGCTAAACCGTAAAAGATGGACAAAAACGTAAGCCACAAAATATGTAGCGCACATTAAAACACAATTTATGTTATATACATTTTTTTCGTGGAGATGATCGTTTTTGAGTTATTCCTTGTTTTTGATTTCAGCTTTGAAAAACAACTCATACAGAAATTTGTCAATTCATACAATCAAAGGAACTTCAGTCACATAGTAACCAGCTTTTGACCATCACTTTAACCTATGGTACTCCCTTATTTCGCTTACGGCACCGCAGGCGGTGACACTGATGATACATGAATGCAGATGGAGCACCAGTGGAATGCGATGGCGGGGGAAACCGGAGAACCCGGAGAAAACCCACCCCAGCACCACTTTGTCCAACACAAATCTCATATGCGGTCGCTTATGATCGTCTAGGTGAGAGGCAAGTGGTCTAACCACTCGGCCATGGCGTGGCCTAAAATTCCTTTAAAAATGTCTTTTAATATTCCTGAGAAAGGAAAGATACTATCACTTTGTTGTGTGAGTGTGTGTGTCCGTGTGTCTGGTGAACACGTTAACTCAAAAACGAGGAGTTGCTATTTAAGTTTGGTATCTTCCAAGGATGCGACACGAAGCTTTTGAAAAAAACATCCCCCCATTCCAAACTACCCTTTACATGGAACTTTTTTCTAAAATTTTGGTGTTCTTAAAAATGGCTCTAACAATTTTGATTAACATTTCATATATTAAAGATATTTACACGCAAATAAAATGTATATCTTGAATTTTCTGGGAATAGCCTCTGAAGACTACTTTATTTTGGATGAATTTTACCAAATTTTACATATCTGCTAAACCGTAAGAGATGGACAACAATTTGCACCACAAAAACTGTAGAGCTCCTTAAAACACACAATTTATCTTATATACATTTTTGTCGTGGAGTTGATGGTTTTTGAGATACTCCTTATTTTTTTTCAGCTATAAAAAACATAATTTTGCCATAAAGGAATTTAATAATTCCAGTCCATACAAACTTCATTCACATAGCAACCAACTTTTGACTATCACTTTAACCATTAATACTCCCTTAATTCGCTTCTACTTACAAGGAAGCAAGTAATAGGACAATTTCTGCTGATTTCTTCTGGATTAGTATGAAATAAATTGAAGCATAAGCTTTTTAACAATAATTTGTTGCACAGATATTAAAAAAGTTATGTGAATGGAACACATTAGATTTTTTTTAACTAAATACATTATGAACTGGATAAAACTTTAAATAAATATTGTAATTGAATAAATTGAAAGTACAATTGTGGAAATGACAGTTATTAAAAGTGAAGGTTGGTTGACTGGATTGTCATCTTGTTACCAATAGCCAAGACAGGAGATTAAACAAACGAACGTCAGGTACGACAAGATTTCAAAGAAATGAACATCAGCGGCGATAAAATGTTTCGACAATATCGCTCCAGGTTGAAATTGCCTAATCTTGGCCTTTCCATTGACGGTTTAATGGTTGAGCTGAATTGCCTTAGTTGGCCTCCGTAGTTAGGGGTTCAAACCTGGCGGAGAAAGATGGATCTTTTTCGGGCGTAAAAGGAAGGGAAGTAAAGCTGTGGGTCATAGATTTACGGCACGTATAAGAACCTCAAGCATGATAAAGAGGCCTCTGAGCAAAATTAAGTGGTCTTTCACGCCAAGTATAGAATGAGACGCTGAGAACCACATCAGTTAAATAAAAGGCCATTTTATTTTTTGGATTGTCTTACTAAAGCCTGTTGCACTTTACGTGGTTTTGAATCACAGGGGATGGTAGTGGTGCCGTGTTGTCATGAAGTCGCGAATGTCCATGCAGTAGCACATAAAACACACTTGGAGCAGCCGTATCGAGCGTGCTATTAATTAAAGGCGTGTTGTGTTTTCCTGATGATTTCCCCCGTTGCCTTACTCTCCGACTGCGGTTCCAATAAAGCCTGCGGGCAGTAAGGTCTCAAGTGTCTTGATCTGCCTTTACCTCACGACACAACAGCCCTCCGTGGCATTCTTTTACCATTTCTTAATTATACCAATGTAACCATTTAAAGACAAAAACTCTTATGTGTTCCATTCATATGACTTCTTTACTTGTTCCGCAATTAAACTACTCTTCTTGATAACTGAAGATCTATGTTTTTACTGTCTCTACACGCACTATGTACATAATATATAGAGAAGGTATTGTACTCCACCCAAAAATTCGATACCCAGATTTTCACGGAAATATATGTTTTAGGGTCCCCTATATCCAAAAACAATATTCACAAAAAAGGTCCGTGTGCGTGTGTGTCCGTGTGTCTGTGAACTCAAAAACGAACTTGGTTTTTAAGTTTAGTATCTTCCAGGGATACGACACAAAGATTTTGAGAAAAATCCACCCACCCCAAGCTACCTTTTACATGGAACTTTTTTCGAAAATTATTATTTTCTTAAAATTGGCTCTAATGTTTTGATTAAAATATCGTACACTAAAGTTATTTACGTGACAAATAATATGTATAACTTGAATTTTCTGGGAATAGCCTCTGAAGACTATTTTACTCTATATCAATTTTATTGAATTTTGCAAACTGCTTTACCGTAAGCGATGGATAAAAACCTACCACTCAAAAAATGTAGAGCACATTAAAACACACAATTTATGTTAAATAGTTTTTTTTTGTGGATTTGACGGTTTTTGAAATATTCCTTGTTTGTCGACTATCGTCCATACAGACAAAGGAACTTCAGTCACATAGCAACCAGCTTTTGACTATCACATTAACCTATGGTACTCCCTTATTTCGCTTCTACTTGCAAGGAAGCAAGTATTAAGACTATTTCTGCTATTTATTTCTCGATTAGCATGAAGTAAATTGAAGCATAAGCTTAACAGTAGTTTGTTTCAGAGATGTAGAGAAAATCGTGTGAATGGAACACATGAGATTTTTCATTGACGCAACACGTAAATGTTTAGAAAAATTTCCTCACCACAAACCACACCTTACTTGGAACCTTATGCACTTTCTCTTATGATTTTGTTTGAAGTACCATATGTTAAAACATTTTAACTGAAAATAAAATGTAAAATAGAGATTTATAGAAATATTCTCCAAAAATCTTCTTCGTTGTGAAAAACCTTTGTATAACTGGTAAACGTAAGGGATTCATAATCCCAGTAGGTACATAAAACTACCACTAAAACACATAATTTATCCTAAATACATTTTACTTACTCCAGGACGTACGTACTACGAGGTTCGGCTGATAAGTCCCGAGCCTCCCACAGATATGGTGCCACTAGACCAGTTAGACGGTAGCATCGTAAAATTTAACTCTAGACTAGCTTGTATCCATAGTTACAGGTCAATAGCTTTTTTTAGTTTTCCAATGACAGCATTTTAAACAAGACAACTTTAGAGTTTTCACGAAAATAGAGGATTAGGAAAAACGAGCAGTGATTAAATATTTCCATTTGAAAGGCTTAATGCCTAAATAAATCAAGGAGGAAATGGACAGTACATTGAAAGACTGTGCCCCTTCATATTCAATGATTAAAAGGTGGGTTGCAGTGTTTAAAATGGGACGTACGAGCACTAGTGATGAGCCTCGCTCTGGACGGCCTGTAAAAGTGACAACTCCAGAGATCATTGAAAAAATTCATCGTTTAGTACTGGAAGACCACAGATTAAAGTTGTTTGACATAGCAGAGGCTGTAAACATATCAAAAGAACGTGCAGGTAATATTTTAAGTAATGTTTTGGGCTTTCACAAGCTCTATGAAACATGGGAGCCGTGTTTGTTGACACCTGATCAGAAGTTGCAAACAAAAACTGTTTCTATTAAGAATGTGGAGCTCTACCGTAAACATGTTTGAATTTTTGAGATGGCTTATTACTATGGATAAAACTTGGATACATCACTACACTCCAGAAAGTAGATCACAGTCAAAACAGTGGATTGCGCAGGTGAAAAAAAAGGCAAGGTCAATTTTGTCAGCTAACAAGTTATGGCGAGTGTTTTCTGGAATGCACAGGGAATTATTTTTATTGATTACTTGGAAAAGGGTAAACGTAGAACTGGTGACTACTACACAAGCTTACTGCAATGTTTGGTGAGTAGGTGAAAAGAAAAAGACCTCATTTTGGCAAAAAAAAAAAAAAAAAAGAAGACATCTTCTTTCATCACAACAATGCCCCGCCCATCTTTCAGTCATTGCAATGGGAAAAATGTACGAATTAAAGTTGGAATTGCTTGAACATCCACTCTATTCGCCAGCTCTAGCACCTGTTCCCAAACCTCAACAAATTTCTTGGAGGAAGAAGATTTCACAGCAAGGAGGAGGTCATTGATGCGGTAAACAGCTATTTTGAGGACCTTGATAAATCGCACCACAGAGATGCTTTAATTAAAATTAGAACACCGATATGACCAAAATGTATTAGCCTTTCTGGAGATTATGTTGAGAAATAAAGTTTAAATGCTGTTTTCATTGAGAGGCCCGGGAGTTACCAGTTGACCATCGTGTATGTACATAGTAGATACAAAGAGCATTGTAATCAGCCCAAAAATACATAGATTTCAGCAGAATTTCATGTTTTGAGACGCCCACAGTAAAAAAAAATTACTTTCTCTGCACGTGTTATGTACGGTGGACAAAGAAGGTATTGCATTTCACCCAAAAATTCAATACTGTGATTTCACACAAAATACATGTTTTAAGACTCCCTGACCAGAAACAAAAAAGCTTTTTCTAAACCTGCAGAGAATTTAGAAGATAAAAATAATGATTTCACTGGAAACATATGTTTTGAGACTCCGTGAATCAAAAAGAAAATTTCCTTCCCCCCTTATAATGTACCTACCTATATATCGGATAGAGAAGCTATTATATTTCACCCATTTTTTTTACCCAGATAACACCGGAAATACATGTTTTGACACTCCCTGGGTCCAAAAAAGAAAAAAGACTTTTACTCTCCCTACATGTACTATATACATAGTGGATAGAGGGAGTATTGTATTCCACCCAAAAATTGCATACCGAGATTTCGGAAATATGCTTTGAGACTCGCTGAATACATAACAAGCATTTTAGAAACACGTGGGGGGGAGGAATGTTTGTGGGCAGCATAGATCAAATCCGAAGAGTCAGATAAAGAATTTTCTCAAACTGGAAGTAACTTTCTTTCGTCTCTCTTTTGTTTACTCTTAGCTAGCAAAGAGAAATTAATTTCAATTATTTTACATAGCGACCGGCTTTTAAAGGATTTGACTGTGCATTCTCTTATTTCCCTCTTACTTACAAGCAAACAATTAATAAGACAATATCTGCTACTGTTTGTCTCGGTTATCATAAAGTGGATAGAACAGTAAGGTTTTCAACAACTTCTTGCTAGAGAAAGTCATGTGAATGGACATATGAAAACCAGCTTTTAAAAGATATAAATATCACTTTATCCCAGTGTATTCCCTTATTTCTCTTCTACTTACAAGGAAGCAAGTAATAAAGACAATTTCTGCTAATGTTTATCTCGATTCATGAATTAGATAGAAGAATAAGCTTTTTAGCAATAGTTTGGTACAGAAAATTAGAGGAAGTCATGTGAATGTGACACATCATTTTTGTTTTTTATGTCCATCACATAGTAACCAGCTTTTAAAGATATGAGTATCGCATTAGCCTATTGTATTCCTTTCTACTCACAAGGAAGCAAGTTATAAAACCATTTTTCTAAAGTATAACTCGATTATCATGAAATAGAAGAATAAGTTTTTTAACAATAATTTGTTACAGAGATAAAGAGAAAGTCATGTCAATGGACACATACTAATCAGCTTTTATAAAGAATTGACTATCGCATTAACCTAATGTACACCTTACAAGGAAGCAAGTAATAGGACAATTTCTACTAATGAAAGAGAACAATAAACTTTATAAGTATTGTTGTTTCAGAATAGGTAGAGAGAGGCATGTGAGTGTAACACATCAGAATTGTTTTATGAGTAAAATCTGAATCTAATGGTAGAATAAACTGCTTCACGATTATATATTAGGTTTTTCAAATAGGTGCATAATGAAGTGTTTGAAGGAGAGTTAACCAGAAGAGCAAGGACGAAGCAAAAGAGAAAGTAGAGGAGAAGATTAATGGAAGAAGTCAACCTGGGACTATCATTCATTTCACAGTGTACCTCTTGAAACATAAATCGATTTATTTTAACCGCTGTCATGGTAACGAACTTGAAATACTGAACGTGTGTTACTCTCGATGGCTTTATACATTTATTTATTCATTTCGTGTCGTTTTCAACTGGCGTTCAAGTAAAGCAAGCTAAGGAGGCAAACATTTGCATTTTACTTTCTCTACACGTACTATGCACATAGTGTCTAGAGAACGTATTGTATTGCACCAAAAAATTCCATACTGAGATTTCACCGGAAATATATGTTTTGAAGTTCCCTAAGTCTAAATATTTACTTTCTCTATGTAGATACATAGTGTATAGGGAAGATTAATGATTTCCACCCAGAAAATATTAACCTGAGATTTCATCAGAAATACATGTTGTATAGTCCCCTGAATCAGAAGAAAGTATTTTCTGAAAATTGTCTGTGTGTATACACACATATATACAGGGTTTAATGAACTGCACCGAAATAATTTGCGAGATTATGCACGTGACTGATATAAGTAATTTGAGATCGGCGATGCATGGTCCTCGGATAAACATAACGTTAAACGTGTGGGTATCAGGTACTGATAATCGGTGTTAAAGCAATATAGGTTGAAAAATTGGCTTAGAATGTCTTTAAAACTGCCGCTCGAGTATAGAAATATCGATTTTTAGCAGCGCGTCACTAGCGTTCTCAAGATTTAATGTCGCAAAAATCTCTAAAATCTCGAAATAATCACTTGACAGTGCGACACTGAGCATTCATTAACTACGTTCTTGAGCTATGTAGTTTACTCTGGAGACGTTTTTTCTTCTGCTCTGGTGGCTTAATGGTAAAGCAGGAAGATGCTATCCCAAAGATCATGAGTTTGGTTCCTCGTAGAGTAGATTTTGATTATTATTATTATTATTATTATTATTATTATTATTATTATTATTATTATTATTATTATTATTATTATTATTATTATTATTATTATTCCAGACGAAGTGCCGCGATACGTGGCGTACTGGCACTTCAGAAACTTATAGCCGTTACTTCGAAATTTCAATAAACAGGTCATAAGTCTCCTATCTCAAATAACTAAAGTAATCTACATATTCTGTGAAAATATATTAAGAGCCTGTATATCTGTATGTGTGTGTGTATGCATAGCTCAAAATCGAAAAGTCGGGCCAAATTACCAAACTTGGTATTTAAATTCAGTATCATGCAAAAATAAGAAACAAACATTTTCAAGAAAATCCCGCTATCCCAAACTACCCTTTACATGGATCATTTTTCGAAAATGTTGATTTTCTCAAAAATGGCTGTGACGATTTTGATTAAACTAATGCATATTAAAGCTATTTACATCACAAATAAAATGTATATCTTGAATTTTCTGTGAATAAGTTGCTGAAGACCTGTTCAGTCTGGATGAATTGTGCTGAATTTTGCATAACTAGTAAACCGTAAAAGACAGACAAAAACTTACTACACAAAAAATGGAAATCTTGTTATAGCACACAATTTATGCCGTATACATTTTTTTCTTGAAGTTCATCATTTTTAGATATTCCTTTTCGTTTCTGTTTTAACATACTTAAAATGTTTCTCAAAGGGGAACCCACCTCCTGGTAATGCAACGAAAGGTTTCATCCACAGCTTTTAAAAGAGTTAACTATCGTTTTGCTTAAGGTATTCCATTATTTCCCGTGTGCTTATAATAAAGCACTTCTTGTAATGTTTATCTCGATTAGCATGAAGTAGATAAAAGTATAAGCTTTTTTTAACATTACCTTATTAAGAGATGTAGAAAAATTCATGTGAATGAAAAATATCATTTTTTTTTTTTTAGTTTCTGTTCATCCCTTGTACATGCGTGATAGAAAACGTAAAAATATTGCTGTTGCAAGCTCAATAATTAATTTTTTGAAACATTTGATATGTAAGTTAATCATTTTGAACACATATTAGGTAATGTAAGCTAAATTTACAACTCATTTATTAATTGTCACTGTAAGAGTTTGAGAGGTCATTAATACTTACAGTACAATTAGGAAATGACGTAACACTCAAGACATGTGCTACTTCAAGTAAAGAATCTATTGCAAAGTTCAATAACAAAAGAGTGTATAAGAAGGCTTTGTCCATATCATTTAAAAGTATCCTTTCATTTGTTCACATCCAGAATTTATTTTTACTTCTCTACACGTAATATTTATATAGTGTATAGAAAAGGTACTGCATTCGATCGAAAAATACAATACCGAGATTTCAACTGAAATAGACGTTTTAGGGTTCCCAGAATCTAAAAAAAAAAAAAGGATTTTCAGAAGGAGGTCCGTGTGTCCGTATGCCTGTGAACAGGTTAACTGAAAAACGAAAAGTTGGTAAAATATGAAACTTGTATCTTCCAGGGATGCGACACGAAGATTTTCAGAAAAATCTCCCTACCCAAAACTACCCTTTATATGGACAACATTTCCAAAATCCTGATTTTTTTAAAAAATGGCTCAAACTATTGCTATTAAAATACCGTATATTAAAGGTATTCATACAGCAAATAAAATGTATATCTTGAATTTCCTAGGAATAGCCTCTGAAGGTCTCTTCATCCTGAATAAATTTTCTGAATTTTGTGCAAACCGTAAGAGGTAGACAAAAATTTATTACACAAAAAATGTAGATCACAATAAATCACACAATTTGTCATATACGTTTTATTTGGAATTCACCATTTCTGAAATATTCCTTGTTAAGTTTCAGATTGAAAATACTTCAAGTTTTCTCACACGGAAAGCTGTGAACTCCTGGTCCTGCATAGAAACGGATTTCAACCATAGGCAACCAGCTTTTAAAAGATTTTACTATCGTTTGATCCAAATGCATTCCCTCACTTTCCTCCTACTTATAAGCAAGACAATTTCTGCTAATGTTTATCTCAACTATCATAAAGTAGATAGAAGATTGTCTACAGCGATGTAGAGAAAGTCATATGAATAGAACACGAACACATTTTTTCTTAATGTTCAATAAAATATTTAAAACCAATTTTGATGTATTATTGTTTTTTTATAGTTTTTTGACTAAACACGAACTGTAAGTTAGTTATCAGATCTCGTATTCCCAACATTCATTCTCGACCTGATAAGTATAACTTACAGTACGCAATATACTGTTGTTGCTTGAGACCACATTAACGCGAATGTTCCACATCCAGACAAGACCATGAAAATTCACCTGTTTTATGATCATCATAGATAATAACAATGTGGATATTAATTACAGGAGATACATGAGTCGGTGGCAGATTTCACAAAAACAGTTGCGACACGTAAAACACTTCAGCCGGATCTTCACTCTTATCGACATTTACATCATTGACGGGGAATTCAATTTGTAGCAAATTAAAAAATCTACTTTATGCAGCTTAATACAGAGCTGTCACATTTACCTGACGGCGTCACTAGCTCCACGAGTGGCGATCATTGCTAGCGAAACTTTTTGTGAGAATCACTCCAACAAATTAACAAAAAAGCTTAAACTCGTGTCCGTATACATCAGACTGTCTGAAACTGTGGGCAACTGCGAGAAAATGTTCCATACAGCAACACGTAAATATGTTTCTAAACATCTACAATGTTTTATTACTTAATACTCTATCATAATACATTAGATAACTCGTCTTGGGTATTTGTATCAAGATACAAATAGCTAAAAATGTGATTTGTTCCATTCACATGACTTTCTCTACATCGCTGAAACAAATTATTGCTAAAAGCGTTTTCTTCTATCTGCTTTATATTAAGAGATAAGCATTAGTAGAAATTGCCTTCATCACTTGGTTCCTTGCAAGTAGAACGAAAATAATGCAACACACTAGACTAAAACGATAGTCCAATATCTTAAAAGCCGGTTGCTATGTGAATGAAATTCATTTCTATGCAGAGACAGGAGTTTTCAACTTTCCGTATGAAAAAGTTGAAGTGTTTTAAATCCGAAACAAATAACAACGAATATCTCAGATATGGTCAATTCAACCAATAAAAAAGTTGACATAAATTGTGTGTTTTAAGTTGATCTACATTTTTTGTAAGCCTTTGTCTATCTCTTAAAGTTTACCAGCACGCAAAATTTTACAAAATTCATTCAGAATAAAGACGTCTTTAGACGTTATTCCCAGAAAATTCTAGACATATATTTTATTTACAATATAAATATCTATACGATGTTTTAATCAATATCGTTAGTCTTTTATGAATAAAAATTTTCGAAATGTTTTCCATGTTAAGGGTAGTTTGGGTTGAGGGTGGATTTTCCTCAAAACCTTCGTGTCGCATCCCTGGAAGATTATAAACTTATATACCAAGTTTGGTATTTTACCGACTTTTCGTTTTGGGGTTATCGTGTTCACAAACACACGAACACACACATATATAGACTTTTTTCTAAAATTGCTTATCTTGGATATAGCGGGCCATAAAACATATATTTCCGGTGAAATCTCGGTATCGAATTTTTGGATGCAATACAATACCTTCTCTATACAGTATGAACATAGTACGTGTAGAGAAAGTAATAATTGATTTTTATATATAAAATAGGTTTTGAGAAGATTAAAACATCTGTTTTCAGTGAAATTGCAACCTATTGAATTTGGGTGAAATACAATACCTACTCCACCTATTCAGGAAAGAGAGAAAGTAAAAGTTGAATGAATTCCTTACAATGTCAATTTTACTTTGTCTACCACGTGTAGTAAGCGGGGGTAGTTTTGTATTCGATACCAAAATTTTACACGTCTTGAGACCCCGTAATCCAAAGAAAAGATATTGTTAGAAATTGTTCATGTATCTGTGTTTGTCTTAGAACAGCATGACCAAAAAATCTGATGTGTTCCATTCACATGAATTTCTCTACAGCTCTGCAACAAATTATTATTAAAAAGCTTATGCTTATATTTACTTCATGCTGATCGAGAAAAATTAGCAGAAATAGTCTTATTACTTCCTTCCTTGTAAGTAGGAGCGAAATAAGGGAGTACCATAGGTTAAAGTGATAGTCAAAAGCTGGTTGAAATGTGACTGAAGTTAATTTTTTTTGTATGGACACGAGTTGACAAATTCCTGTATGAGAAAAGTATAAGTTTTTCAAAGCTAAAACCAAAAACAAGAAATACCTCAAAAACAATCAACTCCATAAAACAAACGTATATAACATGAATTGTGTGTTCTAACGTGTTCTACCTTTTATGTGTGGTAAGTTTTTGTCCATCTCTTATGGTTTAGCAGTTTGAAAAATTTCCGTACAGTTCATGCAGAATAAAGTAGTCTTAAGAGGCTATTCCCAGATAATTCAAGATATACATTTTATTTGTCAGCTAAATATCTTTAATATACGATATTTTAATAAATCGTTATAGCCATTTTTGAGAAAATCAAAATTTTCAAAAAATAAGTTCCAAGTAAAGGGTAGTTTGGGGTGAGGGGATTTTCCTCAAAATCTTCGTGTCGCATCCCTGGAAGATAGTTTGGTATTTTAGGTACTTTTCGTTTTTGAGCTATCGTGTACACAGCACATAAACGTACATACACACAGACACACCCTAAGACATTTTTCTAAAAATTATCTTTTTGGATTCAGGGGGACTCAAAACATTAATTTCCGGTGAAATCTCGGTGTGGAATTTTTGTGTACATTACAATACCTTCTCTATACATTATGTATACATTATTAGTACGTGAAGAAGAAGTAAAATCTTCTAAATACTTTCAAAATAGAGTCAAATGTATACAAAGCACTTTGTTTTTTCTAATTCAAGAACTCTCAATGTGGTCTTTGAAAATAACAGCTCTTACATCTGATGATATTTTATAGATGTTATGATTGTTTCGTTGAGTATGAGAAAAATGTGAATTATTTACTTAGTAGCGCTAGCCACGCGTTGAATTAACTGTTTGAAATACAAGGTTTCGTTCCGTGTTAATGTTTGAAATGAGAATGACGTGCTTGTTGGGAAATACTCTGTGAATTAATGCGCAGAGATGTGGCGTCTAAATGCCTTGAGAGAAATTAACTGGAATTGACAGTGAAGCCCTTTGAGGGCCAACATTGTGTACTACTCCATTTCTGGGAAGAGCTGACTGACCTCGTGCGCAGATTACAGCCCGTCCTTTTCATAATTATAATAACACCTATATTTAAAATATACTTCTACACCTTCTGTAGAAAGCAACAGGTAAGGTGTAATGGGTGGAACAGCTGTCTGCTATGCCAGGCGTTCGTGTTTTTTTCCCGGCTCTGATTTATTTCAACTATTTTTACTTTTTCTACACGTACTATGCACATAGTGTATAGAGAAGGTATTGTATTGCACCCAAATATTCACTTCCGTGATTTCACGAAAAATACGTGTACTGTGACCACCTGAATCTTAAAGCAAATCTTTGAAAAAGATCTAACTTTGTGCCTTTGAGCAGCATAGCTCAAAAACGAATTGTTTGTTTGGGTAGAGTCAGACTGAAAAATTCAATGCCATAGCCGGGATTTGAACCACAGATCTACAGGTCTCTAGCCTGCTCTGCCACTGAGCATAGCATTGAATTTCTCAAGTGACTCGCATTCAATGCTATGCCGGCATGTTGCCATGGGAACTCAGTGGCAGAGCAACCGTCTAGAGACCGGATGATACGTAGTTCACATCTGGGCTATGGCATTGAATTTTTCAATTTGACTCTATCTATCCAACCTCTGTCTTACATACGGCTTGTATGAAAAAGCAATTAATCCAATACCAATTGACCATAATAGTTGGCTATACTATGAATCGTGGGCTTGAAGTACTTACAACATTGTAGGTCGCCATTGAGATCACCTTGTGGTTTACCGGGAAACATAACAGTCAGTTAAGAAAGTCAATGTTATGCTGGCACGTTGACATGGTAGCTCAGTGGCAGAGCAGCTGGCAGCAGACCGGGAAATACCTGGTTCAAATCACGGCTATGGCATTGATTTTTTTATTTTGACTTTACCTATCCAACCCCTGTCCTACACATGGTTTGTATGAAAAAACGATATAACCAATACCAAACTTGGTATTTGAGTTCAGTTTCTTCCAAGGATGCGACATGAAGATTTTCAAGAAAATCCTCCCACTCTCAACTACCCTGTACATAGAAATAATTTCCAAAATGTTGGTTTTTATCAAAAATTACTAGATAATAATTTGAATTAAACACACATGACAGATGAGGTGTATATCTTGAATTTGTTGGGAAAAGCCTGTAAAGGCTATATGTAGTAAAAACATTATAAAAGTAAACAAAAACACACTCACACACATACGGACATTTCTTTTAAATGTTTCTTTCTTTTTTTTATTCGCGGAGTCCCAAAACTTATATTTCCGCTGGAATATCGCTGTCGAATTTTGGGTGCAACACAATAACTTCTCTATCTACCATGTATGCTGCATATATCCACTAGAGAAAGTAAAGAAAAAAATCTGATGTGTTCCAATCACATTACTTTCTCTACATCTCTGTAAGAAATTATTGTTAAAAAGCTTATGCACCTGTTTACTACATGCAAATCGAGAAAAAATTAGCAGAAATAGTCTTATTACTTGCTTCCTTGTAATTAGAAGCGAAATAAGGGAGTACCATAGGTTAAAGTGATAGTCAAAAGCTGGTTGCTATGTGACTGAATCTCCTTTGTATGGACAGGAGTTGACAAATTCCTGTATGAGAATAGTTAAGTTTTTCAAAGCTGAAACCAATAGCAAGGAATATCTCAAAAGCGATCAGCTCCACGAAACAAACGTGTATAACATAAATTGTGTGTTTTAATGAGCTCTACATTTTTTGTGTGCTAAGTTTTTGTCCATCTCTTAAGGTTAAACAGTTATGCAAAATTCCGTAAAATTCACTCAGATTGAAGTAATCTTCAGAGACTATTCCCAGAAAACACAAAATGTACATTTTATTTGTCAGGTATATACGATATTTTAATCAAAATCGTTAGCCGTCTTTTAGAAAATCAAAATTTTCGAAAACATTTCCATGTAAAGGGTACTTTGGGGTGGGGGGATTTTTCTCAAAATCTTCGTGTCGCATCACTGGAAGATACTAAACTTAAATACCAAGTTTGGTATTTTAGCGAGTTATCGTGTTCACAGGCACACGGACAAACTGACACGCACGGACCTTTTTCTGAAAATACCTTTTTTGGTTACAGGGGACCCTAAAACATATATTTCCGGTGAGATCTCGGTATCGAGAGGAGTGCAATACCTTCTCTATACACTATGCACATAGTAACAAAGAAATCATTACATTCATGAAATGCAATCCTAAAGAAGGAAAGGTAGATTTACACGTAAAGAACTCAGTTTATTCACGTGAAACAAAAGACGTGCTATGCAATCGTGAGACAGTTGTTTCTATTGAATCTATGAAAAGAATACGTGCAAATAGTTACCGAAATGCTTTACGGACGCAATAAATCAGAAACAAAACACTGAGAGTAAATAAAACAGGGACATCACTATTCAAAGAGGATTACCTTGCCATATTTTAAAATGTTCTGCAACAGAAAAACATCCGGGTCGGAGATTACTGCGTCTATCTCGTATTTCATATCGATGTTCTGTGACCCCGTACTGCAAATTATTTTATTCATTAAAATATGAAACCGCGGACGCTGCTAAATGTCTCCTATAAATATTAATTTGATTTCTAAACTACCATCAAAATCATAAAATACTGGCGTTCATCGAGTCATTATTTCTCTAAATCTAGATGAATAGAGAATGTTATTGGAGTTAAAAGGCCTATAGTGTTTCATTTATTTAGGGTTGGCAGTTCCTCCAGGTTAGCGCTTTGATGAGTACACCTCTTATTGGACTGAAAGATATTTTGATAAAAAATCTGATGTGTTCCTTTCACATGACTTTCTCAACATCTCTGCAACAAATTATTGTTAAAAAGCTTATGCTTCTATTTACTTAATGCTACTCTAAAACAAATGAGCAGAAATAGTCTTATTACCTGCTTCCTTGTAAGTAGAAGCGAAATAAGGGAGTACCTAGGTTAAAGTGATAGTCAAAAGCTGGTTGCTATGTGACTGAAGTTCCTTTGTTTGTATGGACAGGAGTTGACAAATTTCTTTATGAGAAAAGTAAGTTTTTCATAGCTGAAACTAAAAGCAATGAATATATCAAAAACTATCAACGCCACGAAATAAATGTATATAACATAAATTGTGTGTTTTAACGTGTTCTACATTTCTTGTGCAGTAAGTTTTTATCTAAGTCTTACGGTTTAGCAGTTATGCAAAACTCCGTAAAATTCATCCAGAATAAAGAGATCTTTAGAGGCTATTCCTATGAAATTCAAGATATATATTTTATTTGTCATGTAAATATCTTAAATAGAAGAGATTTCAATCAAAATCGTTAGAGACAATTTTGAGAAAATCAAAATTTTCGAAATTTTTTTCTCGTAAAAGGTAGTTTGGAGTGAGAAGATTTTCTTGAAAATCTTCGTGTTGCATTTTTCAAAGTTTCTGAACTTAAATACCAAGTTTGGTGTTTAACGGAGTTTTGGTTTTTGAGCTATGCTGCCCACAGACACACACAGGGACATGTTTTAAAATGATTTTTTTGTATTATTGTTAAAAATTTGTTAACTGTAAACACATTATTGTTAAAAAGCTGAAGTTTCTATTCACTTCAAGCTAATCGAGATAAATATTAGCAGAAGTGCTTTCTTGTAAACAGAAAGTAAATAAGGGAATACACTAGGGTAAAAGGACAAAAAATTTGGTTGCCCTGTGGATGCAGTCGTTTCTATGGACTGCCTGGAGTTTATAAATCCCCGTATGTGAAAAGTTTTAGGTGGTTTAAAACTGAAACAAATAACAAGCTATATCTAAAAAATTTTCAGATCTAGAAAAACAATTTATATGTCATAAATTGTGTGTTTTAATGAGATCTACATCTTTTGTGTAGTAAGTTTTTGTCTATCACTTGGTTTACCAGTGATGCAAAATTGATCCAGAATAAAGAGGCCTTTATAGCTATTCCGAGAACATTCAACATATGGGTTTTATTTGCCGTGTAAATGTCTTTAATATACGGTATTTTAACCAAACTTATTATAGCCATTTTTGATAAAATCAAATTTTTGAAATTTATTCCATGTAAAGGGTAATTTGGGATGGAGAAATGTTTCTCAAATTCTTGTGTCTGTTTTTAGTCAGATACTAAACTTAAACACCAAGTTTAGTATTTTACCGACTTTTTGTTTTTGAGTTATCGTGTTCACAGACACACACACATAGGGACCTTTTTCTAAAAACTCTTTTTTTATACACGGGACCCTAAAACGTGTATTTCCTGTGAAATCTGGGTATCGAACTTTTGGGTGCAATGCAATACCTTGTCTATACACTGTGTACACAGTACGTGCAGAAGTAATTAGCAGAAACGGTCTTATTACTTGCTTTCTCTTACGTAGAAGGAAAATAAGGGAATACCATAATCTTTTACAAGTTCATAGGTGTGCGGTTCTCTTTGCATGGCCGGTATAAAACGAAAGGGATATGAAACAAAATATGAGTTTCTATTATAGTAACGTTTTAGTGATTTGAAACTGAAACGAATAATAACGAATATCACGGGAGCGGTTAAAGATACAAAAACTTAAAGGACATAAATTGTGTGTTTTAACGAGATCTATGCTTTTTGTGTAGTACGTTTTTGTCTATCTCTTAGAGTTTGATACAATACATGTTTTATCGCGGAAGTAAATGGTCTTTATGAGGAAGTAATAAATTACATTAAGAAGAGACAAATATACATTTGAAATGACCAGTGGAGAAATGCTGTGAAACGCGTCTAAAAGTGTACAGACGGAGTTTACTAAGGTACGAATGTGCTCAGTACACGGGTTGGCAAACGACACAGGTAGACATGTACCGTTACTGGAGGGACTCCTACAAAAGGGGATGAAAGGTTCTTCGCCCGATGGTGGACATGATAAAGCAGAAAAGCAACGGGTTTCTTGTTGGGACTTCACTTGCTATGGGAGACACGATGAGTTAAGACGTGCTATTTGATTCAGCGGCGGAAACGAACGGGCTATGCATGGTCGTTATAGAAACAGTGTTAATACACTATAATACGTGTCACAAGTAATAAGGGATGGTAGCGTAAAGAGTATCTGAAAGGGGGCAACTTAAGAGGAATGCGTGTGTTCGACGACAGAAAATACCAAAGAAAAGAAAAGATTCCATATCCTGAAGTAGCGCACACCATTCCTTAATCTACAGATTCGAACCCCTAAACCACCTATATCGCGAACCGCCGCAAGTTTTCCAGTTATACAGAATTCGTCCAGAATGAAGACGTCTACAGAGGCTACTCCCCAAAGATACATGTCGTTTGTCATGAAAATATCTAAAACATATGGTAATTTTAATCAAAGTAGTCTTAAGCATTTTTCAGTAAATGAAAAATTGTTAAACATGTTCTATGCAAAGTTTGCTGATTGGGGGGGGGATTTTCCTGAAAGTCTCACCTACTTTTTGTTTTGCTGTTATATTGTCCATAGACATATATACAAAGGCATTTTTTCTAAAACTGCTTTTGGGATTCAGGGGATATCAAAACAGGTATTTTCGGTGAAACCCCATTATGAAATCTTAGAGTGAAGTGTACTACCTTCTCTAGCAAATATGCATATTGTATATATGTGGTAGATAACATAGCAAACTTATTGATCTAGTTTAATGAAGATAAGTATTTGCCGAAGTGTAGCTACAGCGATGAGAGCAAGACACACTAGACTTAAGCGATTGTCAAACTTTTAACATATGCCATGATGTTGAAACTCGGTTGTTCAACCCAGGTAGGACAGTTCCGTTAAGGGCAGGACAACGAACCGAAGGGGGTTGGAAGTTCCACTGCCCGAGGATGGACATAACAAAGCAATTCTCTTGTTGGACGAGCGACGCGAATTCATTAGCCATGGAAGATTTGAGGGGTTGAGCCGTGATATTTGGGGTACATATGGCAGCGGAACTAGTGCTTATTTAATGCGGTCGAAGGCACTAACCATGGAAGATACGCGGAGCTAAGTCCGCAGTGGAGCCGAATGGACTACATATTGCCGCCACGGAAACATTGTTTGGTTAATACACCAGAATACGGTCCAAAGTAATAGTGAACGACAGATGCGGTCGCGTAAAGCGTAGCTGAAAAGGAGACAATTTATGAGGAATGCGTGTGTGTTTGAGGGCAAAAAAGGTTGTAGAAAATGAACAAACGAGTTGAATAACAATCTTGAACTCGAAGAAAACCAATTGTCTTACGACACGTGAGAAATATTCATTTTAATACATCCTGAGCTAGGGCACTCACATCTCAACACTATTCCATAAATATACTAAACCTGCATGCGGGATTCGAGCCCGGGACTTCTATATAGAGAACTGCTCTTTGCATGACAAGGATGAAAAAAGGAAAAACAAATATTAACGTCAATCATTCCCTTGAGCAAAGCATAAGCTTTTCAAAATGAAAGCCACTAAAGAGGAATATTTCGGAAGTGGTTATCAAGAGAAACTATCATGCATAACTTATGTTGTTTAGCCAGAACTGAATTTCAATTGTTTCACTTAGCAACGAGATTTTACTATCGTTTTAGCCTAGTGTATTCCCTTATTTCCCTTCTACTTACAAATAAACAAGCAATAAGACTTTTCTTTTATAAAGAAAGTTTGTTTATGGAAAATCCAGAGAAAGTCATGTGAATGGAACACGTCAGATTTTTAGGTGGAAAGCAATATCTTCTCTACTTACTATGCACGTAGTAGAGAAATCCGGACGATTTGGTATAACTAAGCAATAACTAAAGTTATCAACAAAAAACTTTGTTTTCAAAGTTACACTACCTTACTCTGTTTCTCAACGTAATCGTCATTGCTATCAAGGTGTTTATTGTCACGTGGTACAGATGTTAAACTCTTCCAGCGCTAAACATCTGAGAAAAGGTGTCACTGTCACTTTGAGGTCTTCATGGCTGGCAAATCTTTCCCATCCAAAAAGTCATGTACGGTGTCCAAAGTGAAACACCGGTTTTTCTGAATTCTTTTATCATCATTTGCTTTCAACTCCTCCATAACGATGGATGAGCTTCCACTCCGGTCTTTATCGTACACACTGGTTCGTCCTTGATTATTCGTAAATTATGCGCCATTTCCTCACTGAAGATTCGTTCATTACATTATCATTATACACTTTCGTTATTTGCCTATAAAACTCGAACATTTTGTGCATTCAAAAAAACAAAACAAAAACGATTAAGTTCCTTGGCGGTAGAAAAGTATAGCATCAGTATTGAAAAACCGGTACCTTGTGACGATAATTATCTGGACAGAATGTAGATTGCGTTGAGAAATAGGGTAAGGTAGTGTAACTTTGTAAATAAAGTTTTGTGTTGATAACTTTCGTTATTGTTTGGTTATGCCCAATCGTCTGTCGACCCTCGTAAAAATGAGCACAAACAAGTTAACATGCACGTTAACTTTAATTGAACTCGACGTATAATTTACGTGAGGGACAAACAATCATTTTCAGCGTTCGTCTCCCGGAAGTGACAACGACAACGAAAATGAACGGCTTGAGTTGGACATTCTGTTTAAAGGTTGGTAGTCCAGCAGTAAATCACCGGCGTATCACTGTGAAGGGCGACGTATCAGGTTAGCAAACATTACGCTACTAAACTAGGAAAACAAATTTCGTGTTCGCAGTTAATGTAATTAAGATTAGTGTAATGAGAATTTGCTGAGCATAAGGATGCTGTGAAGTTAGCGTCGCGACGCTTGGGCGCCAGTAAAGTGTTCTGTGTAAGCCTTAGTGAAGTATCCGGCGTCGCTTCATGGCAACTGCCATAAACCATATCAGCTTTTTCTAAACAAACATAAGATGTGTTCCTTTCACACGACTTTCTCTACTTCTCTGTAACAAGTTACAGTTAAAAAGCTTATTCTTATTATTTGGTTCCTTGTAAGTAGAAGGGAGAAAGGGTAAAAGGCTGGTTGCCATGCGAATTCCAAGGAGGTCTCTTTGCATGTCCAGGATTAAAACAAATAACAGAAAAAAAAATCCGTTTGAGAAAAATTTAAGTATTTTTAAACTGAAATCAATAACTAGAAATATTTCGGAAATGATTAAATCCACAAAAAAGTATATGACAAATGATGTGCTACCAAGTGAATCAAAAACCCTGAAACCGGCTGCGCGGTGTTTTACACTTGGGCGTGTGGACACATGATTCCGTGCTGCTGCTGTAAACAAGGTCACGCTTCTGATGCAGTTTGATCTACTCTGGAAGAACAGTATTGATTTGACAGTGAAAAAGTGTAGTTCATTATTACAAGCGATTTATTATTTTGTCCTGTACTTAGTCAAATGTGTATTATGGCTCAGCATTTCTTTTTACTCCACATCGTGTATTTATTTGTTATTCATATATGTTAACCCAGTCAGCTCGCCTAGTGAAAGTAAGATTTGTAAAAAGATTTACAGCTGTTAAAGTTTGAGGCCGTACAATTTACAATAAATTTCAGGCCACAGAATGTACACAGGCTAAAAAATCTAAAATACAGCGTAGAGTTCTTACCGAAGAAGCAATAGATGCCATCGGTCATTGTTTGAAGAATTCGCCCCAAAAATCGCTTAGGCGTCTTTCACAGCAGGTAGGTATTTCTTATAGCTCTGTGCGAAAAGGTAGTAAATCGCTGAAGTTAAAGCTATATAAAATAACTGTGGCACATATTCTTCAACCAGGTGATCCCGTAATTTGACGCAAAAAAATTAGTTGACTCTCAATAATGTATACAATGGCAAAACTGACCCACATTTATTATTTTTCATGGAAGAGGCTTGGTTCCACCTTCATGGAAATATGTGTATACAAAATAATCACTATTGGAGCTCTGAGAAACCTAATATTGTTCATGAAATGCCTTTTCATAACGAAAAAACTAAAGCATGGTGCGCCATAAGCTAAGAAAGAGTTTTAGGCCCAATATGTACTTTCTCTACACGTACTATGTTACATAGTGTATAGAGAAGGTACTGTATTGCACCCAAAAGTTCAACACCAAGATTTCACTTGAAATATATGCTTTGACACCCCGTGAATAGAAACAAAAATTAGAAAAAGGTCCTTGTATGTGCGTGTGTGTGTGTGTTTTTTTTTGTAGTGCTTAACGTCCGCTTTTATACATTTAATAGTCTTATAAGTATTTAATACATGATATTTTAAACAAAATAGTTGAAGTCCTTTTGAGTAAATTATAATTTCAAAATGCCTTTAAACATCAAGTTTAGTATTTAACCGACTTTTCGTTTATGAGCTCTCGTGGTAACAGACTCACAAACACAAACCTACGCGTGGTGACCTTTTTCTATTTCTTTCTTTTTTGCATTCAGGGGACCATAAACGTGTATTTGCCGTGAAATCTTGGTATAGATTTTTAGGTGGAATGCAATACCTTCTCCACCTGTGCACTATGTGCTAAGCAGAGACAGTGACAATTATATTTTTAGCACGATTCCATTCAATCAAAGTTTTAGAGCTATTTTTGAAAAATCAAAATTTTCGAATTTATTTTCATGTAAATGGGGGGGGGGGTATTTTCTTGAAAATCTTCGTGTCGCATCCCAGGGAGATACTGAACTTAAATATAAAGGTTGGTATTTGAATGACTTTCCATTTTTGAGCTATGCTGCCCACAGACATACACACGCACCTTTTTTTTCAAATATGAGTTTTTTCTTTTTAATCAGGAAGACCCAAAGCATGTATTTCTGGTGAAATCTCGGTATCGAATTTTGGGTGGGATACAACACCTCTATACACTATGCACATAGTACGTGTAGAGAAAGTATACGTTGAGAAATGTTGATTTGTAAAAGCTAAAAGGGACGCCATTGCATAAAGGCACGCTTCGGTTATAAAAAAGAAACGTGTGTTGATAAAGATAAGAATTGTTTATAAAATATCGCAATTATTTAAATATTATTATTAAAAGTATCAGTGTACAATAAGATCACATATTGAAGTGTTAATATTATAAACTGAAGTAAGTTACGGTGTTTGAAAAACATGAAATATGTTATTGTGAAACCTAAGGTATAAGTTTGCTAAGTTCCTTCAATAGTGCTTATTCCACAAGAACCGTTTCCGAGCTAAACCCCTGAAAACAACTCATGCAAACAGAAGATTTACCAAATTAAATATTTCGCTATGCCGAGGCACATTAAGAGCTAAACTCAAACACACAACTGGAATAAGAAGTCGTTGGAGGGAAAAAACTACATATTGTTGCAGCAAATGGAAGGATTAATGTAAACTGTGGAAACTAAAATTTTCATATTCCCTTCCAACAAAAGCCGCCGCAAAGTTATGTGATTGGAACACATAAGATTTCTTTGAGGAGTTAATTCTGAGATGTTCCTTGTTATTGGTTTTAATATATTCCCTATACAGAAGAAAGGTTTACGAACAATCTGTAATGCTTATAGCAGACAGTCATCCAAAAAACTATTTCAAAAATCTGATGTGTTACAAACACATGGCTTTATCTATACCTGTGCAACAAATTAATGTTAAAAAGCTTATGCTTCTATTTACTACATGCTAATCCAGAAAAAAATTAGCAGAAACAGTATTATTACTTGCTTCCTTGTAAGCAGAAGCGAAATAAGGGAGTACCATAGGTTAAAGTGATAGTCAAAAGCTGGTTGCTATGTCACTGAAGTTCCTTTGTTTATATGGACCCGAGTTGACACATTCCTATATGAGAAAAATAAGATTTTCATAGCTGTAACCAAAAACATTGAATATCTCAAAACCGATCAACTCCACGAAGGAAATGTATATATCATAAATTGTGTGTTTTAACGTGCTCTACATTTCTTGTGTAGTAAGTTCTTATCTAAGTTTAGCAGTTATATAAAATTTCGTAAAATTCGTCCAGAATGAAGTAGTCTCCAGAGGCTATTCCCAGAAAATTCAAGATAAACATTGTGTTTGTCAGGGAAATATCTTTAACATAAGATATTTTAATCAAATCGTTAGAGCCATTTTTGCGGAAATCAAAGTTTTCGAAAAAAGTTCCATGTAAAGGGTAGTTTGGGGTGCGGGGATTTTTCTCAAAATCTTCGTGTTGCATCCCTGGAGATACTGAACTTAAATCCCAAGTTTGGTACTTTACCGACTTTTCGTTCTTGAGTTATCGTGTTCACAAACACACGGACACACGGACGCACACACACACACGGACCTTTTTGTGAAAATGCTTTTTTTGGATATAAGGGACCCTAAAACATATATATATCCGGTGAAATCTCGGTATCGAATTTTTGGGTGGAGTGCAATACCTTCTCTATACACTATGCACATAGTGTGTGTAGAGAAAGTAAAAAGGATCAACTCCATGATCAACTATGATATAAATTGTGTGTTTTAACGTGCTCTACATTTTTTGTACAGTAAGTTTTTATCTATCTCTTACGGTTTAGCCGTTATGCAAAATTCCTTAAATAAAGTAAGCTTCAGAGGCTATTCCCAGAAAATTGAAGATATACATTTTATTTGTCAAGTAAATATATCTAATATACGATATTTTAATCAAAATCATTAGAGCCATTTTTTAGAGAATAAACATTTTCGACAAAAGTTCCATATAGAAGGTAGTTTGGGGTGCAGGGATTTTTCTGAAAAGCTTCGTGTCGCATCCCTGGAAAATACTAAACTTAAATACGAAGTTTGGTTTTTCGTTTTTGAGTTATCGTGTTCACAGACGCATGGATACACGGTCACACACACGGACATTTTTCTGAAAATGCTTTTTTTGGATGCAAGTGACCCAAAACATATATTTCCAGTGAAATCTCGGTATCGAACTTTCGGGTGGAGTGCAATACCTTCTCTATATACTATGTACACTGTGAAGAGTAGTAAAAATTGGGCATACTGACCGTAACTTGTGTTTATATATTATCCATTTTAAAATTATATGCAGTTAATGGACATTGTTTTATAACAAACATGGAAATTCATAACATTAATACTAGACTAAAGGGATACATCGTCCCAATGCCAATCTTCGTTGCTTTCAGAAAGGTGTATATTATGAAACAATCAAGATATTTAATGCTCTCCCCAGTAATCTCAAAGAAAATGTTGGCAATTTCAGGGCTTTTAAGGCCTCTCTTAAGGAGTACCTTTGCAGCAAATGATTTTACTCTGTAGGTGAATATTTAAGTGACAAATCTGACAATACCGTAATAATCAATGTATTTATAAGTATTATAATGTATTGCATTTTGTGTATATTAGTGTGTGTGTGTTTTATATTCAAATTAAACTGATGTATACTTTGACTTGCACGAATGTATCAAATGAATTTTTTAGTATTTAGCAATGATACAAGGTCTGTAAAGCCTGATGCTTTGATATTTTACATTCTAGTACATAATTGTAAATTTTTGCATTGTAAATTCTATAACATATTTGTAAATGTGTATTGTAATTTGTTGACATTTATGAAGAGTACATAATACAATAATCATATTTTAGTTTTATATAATTACTAGTAGTAACTAGTATATCGATAATTAGAAAACTATCATCTGACATTGCATCAGTGTTATATATAATGAAATTATATTTATTTATACATGTTAACACTAATTTTTGAAGCTCTTTGTTTTAATGTGCATGCAAAAAAAAAAGGGGGTAGATATGCTTTTATAGAGCACATTAAGTATATTGCAGTGGCGTACAGGCCTCAAAAGCAAATGGTGTGATGATATGCTACTCTGTTGTTTTTGAAAACCGCGCTTTTAGCACTAGAACACTTTTTGTTTTTTGTTGTCTTATTTTTCGTAGCATATAAACATATGTATATGCCTTGACAAGTTCTATGTTCAGTGGCTTCCTGGCCTAAACGAACCTACAGAATGTTTTCTAATCTAATCTAATATTAAAATACTTGAACGTTTCTTGAACCGGCATTTTTCAAATCCTAGCATTGCAAATTTCAATAACATAGCAACAGCTTTTGACTATCACTTTAACCTGTGCTCCTCCCTTATTTCGCTTTTGCTTACAAGGAAGCAAGTGATAAGACTATTTCTGCTAATTTTTTCTTGATTAGCATGAAGTAAATAGAAGCATAAGTGTTTTAACAACAGTTTGTTGCAGAGATGTAGAGAAAGACATGTGAATGGAGCACATTATTTATTATTTTGCCATTGCTTGATGAAGCAGGAGATAGAGAATGGGGAGAAGCTTTTCATTTGAAACAGAACAAGCTGCTACTCGGTTTTCTCTTGACTAGATACATTAACTTAATTATGTTCTTCGTGATACCAGACAACACTTGGGGACTTGAGGTTCTGTCGTGTGTTGTACGTTCCTATACCAGACACTCAGCGCAATCTATATAGTTGCAACTTGCTCTTCAGATGTTACACACCTGTGTGCACCTGAAAAAATCTGATGTGTTAAATTCACATGATTAGGCTGCAACAAGCTATTATTTTAAAAGCTTCTTACGAGGGGCGTTGAATAAGACCTTAAAAAAATACAGAAAAATATTTTAAACATAATCTTCTTTTATCTCGATAATTTTCCCAGTGTTTCTCCAACTGTTTTAACCCTTCTGAAAGTAGGATTTAGGAAGTTTCTCAAAATAGGCATTTGTTTGGTAGATGACCTCTTCGTTAGACTTGAATCGTTTTCTGACTTTGAAAATCTGGTGGATGTTGCAGTCATTCGAATCCTAAATCTACAATTTTTGGCATCGAAACCGCGCAGGTCTACAGTCTTGCATTGTCTAGATGGAAGAGAATCTTTATCTTTGCCAGATGAGGCCGTATTTTCTTGATTTCTCAGTTCAACCGGTGCAATAACGATGCATATACTCTCCATTTATCGTTGCTTTCTGCAAAAAATCAATGTAGATGACTCTGAGTGCATCTGCAGATTTCACCACCTTTGCCTTCTTCAGAGCCAGTTCACCTTTAAAAACTCACTGTTTCGGACTGTACTTTTGTCTTTAGAGTGTACTAGTATATCCTGTTTCATCCACAGTTATGTATCGACGCAGAAACTCGACAACATTGCAACGAAAAAGTGTCAAACAAGCTATCAAATCGATCACACGATTGCGTTTATTGTCCATTAAGAGCAACCGCGGCACCCATCTTGCCAGACCTAATGTTTTGCGCACAATTGAGAACACTGTTCTTTGTGATATGCCTGTGGCCTCTACTATTTCGCGTACTTTGATTCATCGATCACTCAAAACCATATCCTGGGTTTTGTCAAGCATTACGGAGGAAGTCACTTTTACTGGACGTTCGGAACGATGTTCATTATTTGTGGATCTACGGCCACGTTAAAATTCATTTATCCAATTGTAAATTGTTATAAACGTAGTTGCAGATGTGCCACCAACTTCATGCAATTCGGCATTTATCTCTTTCTGTGTTAAGTCTTTTTAAGTAGAGCCTCGCGAAGCCCTTTTTACTTTCTCTAGCCCCATATGTACAATGTACATAGGGATAGAGAAGTATTGTATTCCACCCAAAAATTCGATACCGAGATTTCACCGGAAATACATGTTTTGGACCCCCTGTATAAAAAAAAAAAAAGCATTTTGAGAAAAAGATCCGTGTGTGTGTGTCCGTGTGCCTGTGAACACGATAACTCAACGAAAAGTAGCTAAAATACCAAACTTGGTATTTAAGTTTAGTATCTTCCAGGGATGCGATACGAAGATTTTGAGAAAAATCCCCCAACCCCAAACTACCATTTTTATGGAACTTTTTTCGATAATGTTGATTTTCTTAAAAATGGCTCTAACGATTTTGATTAAAATATCACATATTAAAGACATTTACCTAAAAAATGAAATGTATATCTTGAATTTTCTGGGAATAGCTTCTAAAGACCTGTTTATTCTGAGAGAATTTTGCTTAATTTGGCATAACTAGTAAACCGTAAGAGATAAACAAAAACCTACTATACAAAACATTTAGGTCTTGTTAAAATACAAAAATTATGTCATATACATTTTTCTCGTGGAGCTTACCGTTTTCGAGGTATTCATTGTTATTAGTTTCAGTTGTGAAGTACTTATACTTTGCTCAGACGGGAGTGTCCGTTTTTCTTTTGTTCTACTCCTGGCCAAGAAAAAAATCGCATAACGACAGTTTTATAACATTTGACTATTGGTTTAGCCTAGTGTTTTCCCTTATTTTCTTCCTACTTATACGAAACTAAATAATAAGAACATTGTGCTACCACGATTAGCAAGGTGCAGAAAGAAGAAGAATCTTATGTATGAAGTTTGTAGAACAGCTAGAGAAAGTCACGTGAGTGTAACACATCAGCTTTTTTTCTAAAAAAAACAAGATTTTTTATGCAATCGCCTGTTGCAGCGAATCCCTGTGATGGATGCAGCTGAAACTTAAACTGCCATCTAGTAGGAGATGACGGTTACTAAAAACAAAATATTTTCGATGCTACGAGTGTTGTTTCTTGGATATTCTAAGCAATTGTTGAATGCCCCCAGTGTCACGAAGTCCACAAGGGACTTTGGCCGACCGCACGTCCGCTGCATTACCCATATCGGCCCGAAGGCGTCATGAATGGGTGCAGTGCTGGAGGGTAGACGTGGTCACCGCCTAGAATCTCTCCCGGCCGGTTGATGCGGTATTTTCGATCTGGAGCTGCTCCTCCATCAAGTAGCTCCTCAATTGGCCCCCAGGGACCTCACGAGGCTGCGTGCCCCCCCTCCCCCGGACCAGGTCACCCCGCGGAATGCCACTAGTAGACATCTGAAATTGCAAATGTTATTAGAAAGCTAATTATATTTCATAAATGTATCAGTGCTTGAGTTGTTTCATATGTGCGTATAGACAGACAGAACGAAAAGGATGGGAGCCGCTAAAAGTTAGGCATAAAACACATAGGTTAGTCGCACTATTTAAAGCTTATGCTGGTTTAAAAAGAGGTTAGAAAACCCAGCATACTACGGACGAGATGATCATTTGTATAAAATTAAGGGTAGAAGGTACAGAACCGACGTGGGAAAATTTTCTTTTGTTTATAAAACCATTGAAGAATGTAGTAACCTTTCAGGGCTGCCTCTGACCTTAAAGAAGTTGAGGGTTAATTTAAAGATAATAAATGTTAGTTAATTTGAGTAAATATTGTCAAGTAATTAAGGATTTCAAAAACTGTACTATTGTATATTATTATTAATGTGTATATCAGTAATGTATAGTACTAATGTTGAGGCTTCATAAAAACTGTTTATAAACATTCTGGTAATTGACATAAGTATTGCTATACTGAATAATAGGTAGTTAGGTATAGGCTGATTTATATACAGCTGACACATTTCTTTCATTAATTGTTTCAAAACGTGTTATGCTAGCGACAACTTATTATACCTAAATTGTAGAGGAATTTTGGGAGATTATTTACCTCTATAGCAAATGTTGAATATGTCCTCCATCCTGCATAAGACACAACTCAACACGTCGTACTGGCCACTCGTTGGAGGATTCTGTTGTCAATGGCTTGAATCTCCTTTGTGATGTTGTGCTTCAGATCGTCCAACGTCTGGGGACGTGTGGCGTAAACCTTGTCTTTTAGGTAACCCCATAGAAACAAGTCCGGCGATGTCAAATCCGGAGATCTCGGTGGCCACAGGTTCCTGGAAATTATCCGGTAGTCAAAGAAACTTGCAGTTAGGTTCATGGATTCGTTTGATGTATGTCATGTAGCGTCATCTTGCTGAAAAGATCCTTGTTTCAGCTCTACATCGTACTGCATTTTCACGTTGAATACAAGAACAAAATGTCGAAACAGCTGCCAACAATGCAATTAGGAATAAAACATAAACATCTGCGCATCTAGTGACAAGGAATCGAAACTCCAGAACATTCTGCTTAATTTGGTGCTAAAATTGGGTCATTGAATGAATTTCCAACGGAATAATTAAAGAAAGAAATGTGTCAGTTCTACACAAATCACTCTGTATTTCAAAAACCATGTATATATAATATGCTAGTTGTATAACTATTCTTAATTTAACTTAAGATTATTATTGTAAGTGAATTTTGTACATTTAACTCTGCCACCGGGCGGTATATAATTGCAGAGAATAAATACATACAAAGATAAAGTAGCATTAAATGCTCGCCTATTTCAGGGTTCAGATGTTTATCGTTGCATAGTTTAACAGCAGGAGGCTCTGGTAACGCGTCACGTTCTGTCGACACCAGCTCGAGTAATTATGGAAATGAATTCGTAATTACTAATAATTTTCGTTAGCGGAGTGCCAATAGAAAACTATGAAGCTATCCCCGTCTCCAAATGAACTATAACAGCGTGTGTCGGCCAAAACCAACTGAATTTACTCAAATCAATTTGCTAACTGCACACGCAGCTCTCTGTACTTCTCGTGTAGCACAGATTCCATTCTCTCCTAAACGTTTATACTCACTGTATACATTCGTTTAAGAAAAAAACAATATTTGTATTTATTTTCTCTACACGTACTATGTACATAGAGGATAGAGAAGATTTGCATTCGACCCAAAAGTTGATACTGAGATTTACCCGGAAATATATGTTTTCACATCCCCTAAAATCAAAATTTTAAAAAAATGTCCGTGTGTGTCTGTGGACAGCATAGCTCATAAATAAGTCGATTAAATACCATACTTAGTATTTTAAGTTGGGGATCTTCCAAGGATGCGACACAAAAATAAAATGTACCACTTGAATTTTCTGTTAGTAGCCACTGAGGACATCTTTATTCTGGATGAATTTTGCGGATTTTGCATAACTGGTGCTATAAATGCCGTGTTATTTATGGACGCCCTTTAACTACTGTGGTTCCCAGCGGCCCATTCAAAATTGGGCGTGAAAGACCGCTTAATTTTGCTCAGAGGCCACTCTGTCAGGCTTGAGTTCTTTTACGTGTCGTAAATCTACGACACCGGTCCAACGGCTTTACTTCCCTTCCGAAGGAAGCCATGCTAAGGATTTTTACGCCCGAAAAATTCCATCGTCCTCCCCCGGGTTTGAACCCGTGACCTTGAGTATATGAAGTCAGCATGGTAACCATTACACCATGGAGGGTGCCTAACTGGTGCTGAAACACACAATTTATGTCATATACATGTTTTATTCGTGGAGTTGACTATTGTTGAGATATTCATTGTTATTGGTTTCAGCTTTAAAATACTTACTTTTTACATATGGGAATTCGTTAACTCTGGCAATGCAAAGAAACGGAATTCACCACCTGGCAACCAGCTTTTAAAATTCTTGACTACTGTTTTAGCCTAGTGTATTCCCTTATTTCCCTTCCATTTTTTGAAGCGGTTATTGCAAAGCTTGTGCACAGGTACGATAAATGTCTCAATCTTTTCAGTGATTATGTTCAAAAGTAACCATAAGTGTACAAAACTTTTAGTAATAAAATAATTGTTTTCTATGAACTTGTCTTTTATTTATAGCCTATCGGAGGTTGAAAAGAACAACGGCCCTCGTATATTGCTGATGTTGCATTTATTGAGGGTTATTACATTTCCGATTTAACAACGATGTGACTTTGATTTAATTATTCCACGATACACCTGAATGAAGTACTTTCATAATTCACATTCGACTTTATATTTTATCATCAGACTAAATTTTTCGTAGCCTCTTACGCGGCTCGTGAATACGATCAGATAGCTTAAAAGAAAACCACCCCAGCTCTCGTTAGTGGCAGTTGCTGATAATAAACGCAGGCGCATACAAAGAGCCGGATTTCAAGCACAAGCCAAAACAAAACATTCGGCTCACAAGTCTTACTCTGTTGTGGACAATGTATTCAGTAAAGATGAAATTTCTCCGGTACCTATCAAGATAGATGAAGCTGTTATTCGTCACATTTGGAACTCCTAGCACGCGAAATCTGCGCATTCATACTCCTAACATTGTGTATGTTCATAAAATAATATGCTTCAAAAGCTCGGCCAAATAAGCTGTAGTTTGTGGTAAAAGGTTCTATCTTATATTATGGTAACATTTTCTAACTACCGATTTTCAGATAAGACTGATCATGAATAATCCATTTTTTTTTTAATTGTCGGCCTACACTCCCCATATTTAGGACAAACACTCCCCTAGGACTTACAAGCGGATATCTAGAGGTCAGAAGCCTGTCGGGGAGCCAACGGCACGAAACCACAGAATGGAGAACCTGGCCCGTAGCCAGGCATGAGCAAGAGAAATTGGTTGATATGTAAATGGAACCGAAATGGATGACAGGAAAGGTGATGCTGGAGCAATTGGTGTGATGTGTGGCGGGGGAAACCCGTGATCCCTAAGGAAACCCACCCAGACTTCGCCTCGTCCACCACAAATCCCACATGCGGGAGCTTGGGATCCAACCCGGGCCGCCTAGGTGGGAGGCAAGCGGTCTAACCACTCTGCCACGGCACCTCTTTGACTTTAAATATAAATGGTTGTTTGGGTGGGGGGTTATTCCTCAAAATCTTCGTGTCGCATCCCTGAAGATACTTAACTTAAATACCAGGTTTGGTGCTTTACCGATTTTTGTTTTTGAGTTGAGCTGACACAGACACACATGGATTTTTTTCTAAATTTTTTCTCTGGATACAGAGGACCTTAACATTTATATTTCTGATGAAATCTCGGTATCGAATTTTTGGGTGCAGTGCAATACCTTCTCTACCTAGTACCATAAGTACTACTTTTTACTATGTAAATAAAAGTATAGCCTCTAAGTATAATTTTTGTTATATCTTACTTGCAATATAAATGTAAAGAGAAGTTAGCCTCATGTAATAAGGGGGTCGTAATTGTGGAAATCTTCTTTGATTAAGATTATGATGGAATTGAAACGTGATAATCATAAACTCACTAGATGTCCCTAAATTTCAAGTTTTTTTATGTCATGAGAGCAATATCTCATTTCTCATCTTCATCTTTCAGGTCGGCAGCGGGTGTGACTTGAGTCTTTGTAGGCAGATGGCACGATTGCTTGCTCCGAGTAAAACTCTCTTTCCCCTGGTTGTGCTAGATGGCGTTGTATAGGCTTCTTTCCGGCCTCCCGGCAGCCAGATTGCAGAGTTTAGTTCAGTTTTAGATTAAGGCTCTTCCCCGAGCCTTTCCTATTGGTTACGGGGACAATATGGCTACGTGACAGGTGAACGACAGGTTTCGAGATTTCGACTAGTTTAGGCTACGTTAGGTTAGGTGTATGTAAATGAAGTGGATCGAAATTTGGGGTACAAATCTGATGTGTTCCATTCTCATGACTTTCTTTACATCTCCGCAACAAATTATTGTTACAAACCTTTATGCTTCTATTTGCTTCATACTAATCGAGAAAAACTTAGCAAAAATAGTCTTATTACTTCCTTGTAAGTAGAAGCGAAATAAGGGAGTACTATAGTTTAAACTGATAGTCAAAAGCTGGTTGCTATGTGACTGAAGTTCCTTTATTTGCATGGACAGGAGTTGACAAATTCCTTTGGAGAAAGGTATGTTTTTTTTAAAGCTGAAACCAAAAACAAGGAATATCTCAAAAACGACCAGTTCCACGAAAAAATGTGTGTAACATAAAATGTGTGTTTTAAGGCGCTCTACATTTTTTGTGTGGTAAGTTTTTGTACATATCTTACGCTTTAGCAGTTATGCAAAAATTCCGTAAAGTTGATTCAGAATAAAGTAGTATTCAAAGGCTATTCCCAAAAAATTCAAGATATACATTTTATTTGTGAAGTAAATATCTTTAATATACGATATGAAAATCAAAATCTTTAGAGCCATTTTTAAGAAAATCGCAATTTTTGAAGAAAGTTCCATGAAAGGGTAGTTGGAGTGGGGGCTTTTCTTAAAAATCTTCGTGTCGCATCCTTGGACGATACCGAATTTAAATACCAAGTTTGCTATTCAACGGTCTTTTCGTTTTTGAGCTATGCTGTCCATAGTCACACAGTCACACACACACACACACACACACACACACACACACACACACACACACACGGACCATTTTCTGAAAATGCTTTTCTTTTTGTATTTAAGGGGACCCAAAACAATGTATTTCCAGTGAAATCTCGGTATAGAGTTTTTGGGTGGAATACAATTCTTCTCTATACACTATGTACATAGTACGTGTAGAGAAAGTAAAACTGGACTTTCTGAAAATCGGTTCCCAATGCGAAATGTATTCCCTTGTTTCTGTCTGCTTAGCATGGACAACCAATGGTAGAGTCAAATCTAAAACTGAACTAGATTCTGCAATGTCGTCTCCCGGCATTTTATAGCCTCCGTGGCACGCCAGAGCTGCCATCTAGTGACTGCTAGGAAGCTCCGTGTGTCTGTGCACTTATACTCCTGCCACTGAATCCTTGCACTTGACAGTTAAGAGTTAAGTTGGTACACCCGCAAATAACAAACGAAAAGCTTTACCCGTTTGACTCTCTGAACCAATCACAAAGCAGCATTCAGGTTGGTCGGTCAGAGAACGGAAACGGATCTAGATGCCGCACCGTTGCAATATCTGGCTATTTCCAAACTGTTTGTGAAGTCCTATCACGTGCATTGAGATGTTTTGTGCAAGCTACGTATTATTCGTTATTTAATATATATATATAGTAGCTTAACGTATTTTAACCTGGTTGGTCATATCGATGAATGAAATTGATGAAATGATGCTCAAATGATCTTGGATCCATGGAGCTTCAAGTTAACCGACATTCGTCTTCTCAGGATAAGGGGAAATCCCCGTAAAAAAACCTTATCCGGATAACTCACCATAAGGGTGATTCAAACTCACGTCGCCCTCTGTGGTGTAATGGTTACCATGACTTCATATACCCAAGATCGCGGGTTCAAACCCGGCGGAGGACGATGTCTTCGGGCGTAAAAATCCTCATCATCGCTTCCTTCGGAAGGGAAGTAAATCCATTGGTCCCGTGTCGTAGATTTACGGCACGTAAAAAAAAAATAAGCCTGATAGAGAGGCCTCTGAGAAAAATTAAGCGGTCTTTCACGCCCAGTATAGAATAGGACGCTGTGGACCACAGCAGTTAAAGAGTGGCATTTATTACTTTCTCTACACGTACCGTCTATATAGTGTATAGAGAAGGTATCGTATTGCACCCGAAAATTCAATACCGAGATTTCACCGGAAATACATGTTTTGGGTGCCCCTGAATAAAAAAAAAAGCATTTTACACAAAGGTCCGTGTGTGTGTGTGTGTGTGTGTGTGTGTGTGTGTGTGTGTGTGTGTCTGTGGACAGCATAGCTCAAAAACGAAAAGACCGTTGAATACCAAACTTGGTATCTTCCAAGGATGCGACACGAAAATTTTCAAGAGAATTTCCCCACCTACATGGAACTTTTTTCGAACAGTTTGATTTTCTTAAAAATGGTTAAAACGATTTTGGTTAAAATGTCGCATATTAAAGATATTTACCTAACAAATAAAACATATAGCTGGAATTTTCTGGCAATAGCCTCTGAAGACTACTTTATTATGGATGAATTTTACGGAATTTTGCATAACTACTAAACCGTAAGATATGGACAAAAGCTTACCGCACAGGAAATATAGAGCATATTAAAACACACAATTTATGTTTTTTTTTTTTTTTTTTCGTGGGGTTGATCGTTTTATAGATATCGCTTGTTTTTGATTTCAGCTTTGAAAAACTTGTATTTTTATCATTACACAAACAAAGAAACTTCAGTCACATAGCAACCAGCTTTTGACTATCACTTTAACCTATGGTACTCCCTTATTTCGTTTCTGCATGCAAGGAAGCAAGTAATAAGACAACTTCTGCTACTTTTCTCTCGATTAGCATGAAGGAAATGGAACTATAAGCTTTTTAACAATAATTTGTTGCAGATGTAGAGAAAGTCATGTGAATGCAACACTTCAGATTTCCCCCCCCCCCATTGTTTTATGTGGTTTCCCGTGCTCTCATTGCTTACTCCGGGGAGTGGCAATAGATCAGTTCTTGGTCGCAGTTGCGACTGCCGTTAAAATGCTAACCTCTAAAGTCTAAATTTGGGCGAAATTAGCTCCAGTTTATGGTAAAAGTTTCTATATTGTATTACGATCACGTTTTATGGCTATAATTTATCAGATAAGATTAATCCTGAGTAAGAATGTAATGCACAAAGGTAATTTTACCAAAAGTGTCCAGAAAGTCACATGGATGTTAAACACACCAGATATTTTAATCGAGGGAATACTACAAGCCATAACTCGTTCTAGGCCTCAGAATGGCTCTGTTAGTGCAGATTAGTGCGCCTTGCAGCTGATGAAACGCAGGAACACACATATATCTTGAGGATTTTGCCCACAGAATCCTTATTTATGCTGGAATGAATACACTCATATATTACGGCCGTGTGACCTTGAAGCGCCACCGACGGCGATAATCCGCAAAGCTAGCTGGCTGGCGTTTGTTAATTAGCTATCAGTAACCGTGTCTGAGAATACAGGAGGGCTGTTTGTCTTGGTTATTGACGAGCTGTCTGTCGACCAAGTCAAACGTTCCCTTCCTCCGCGGCCCTTTACCTCACTAGAGCTGTTTCTGTTTTCTCGATATCGAGATTTTATCAGAAATAACAGTTTTGCCCATTTCTAAATACAAAATAAACAGCTTAATAATTTGCCCCAACATTAAAATACAATATGGAGTTACGAGGGTTTTTTTACAACCTCCGATGGGCTAAAAATAAAAAACAAGTGCATAGAAAACAATTATTTTATTACTAAAAGTTTCGTACACTTGTGGACACATTTATCGTACCTGTGCACAAGCTTTGCAATACACGCTTCAAAAAATGTTGCCGCCAATGATTTCAAATGAGCATTGACGTTGTTTTGAAGAACGTCTTTGGTTTGAAATGCTGCCCTTTTAGCCACGCCAACCAGGTTAAAGAACGTCAAGCGAAAAAAAAAAAAAAAGTTTGACCTAATGTAGTATCTTATTTCCCTTATACGTGCATGAAATCAAGTAATAAAACCATTTCTACTAATGCTCTTCTATATTAGAAAATGTTAATTTACGTGTGCTTTAAATCTAAATCATTAGAGCTAATTTAGACAAAAACGAATGTCCCAAAAGAACTTCACGTAAAAGGTAGTATATTTGTTGAAGCTATTTAACAAGCTCATCTGGGTAGTGTAGGGGGTAGCGTGTCTATCTCGTATTCACAGACAGCGAGTTCAAATCTTGCCTAGGGTTGGTTGTCAGGATGAGGTTTGTTTCGGGGTATTCCATCATTTCAACACTTTCATTCATCGTCCGATATAACCAATTAGGTTAAAGGATGTTAAGCATATAAAAGTCTAATGTGTTACATTCACATGACTTTCTCTATATCTCTACAACAAATTATGTTTAAAAAGTTAATGCTTGTATTTACTTCCTGCTATTCGAGAAAAAATTAGCAGAAATAAACTTATTACTTGCTTCCTTATAAGTAGAAGCGAAATAACTGAGTACCATAGGTTAAAGTGATAGTCAAAAGCTGGTTACTATATGACTGAAGTTCCTTTGTGTGTATGGACAAGAGTTCACAAAGTCCTGTATGAGAAAAGTATAACATTTTAATAGCTGAAACCAAAAACAAGGAATATCTAAATCACCTCCACGAAAAAAATGTATATAACATAAATTGTATGTTTTGAAGTGCTCTACATTTGTTGTGTGTTAAGTTTTTGTCCATCTCTTACGGTTTAGTAGTTATGCAAAATTCCGTAAAATTGCCTAGAATAAAGTAGTCTTCAGAGGCTATTCCTAGAAAATTCAAAATGTACATTTTATTTGTCAGGTAAATATCTTTACTATACGATATTTTAATCAAAATCGTGAGCCATTTTTTAGAAAATCAAAATTTTCAAAAAACGTTCCTTGTTTAGGGTAGTTTGGGGTGGGGGGATTTTTCTCAAAATCTTCATATCGCATCCCTGGGAGATACTATACCTAAATACCAAGTTTGCTATTTTACCGACTTTTCGTTTTTGAGTTATCGTTTTCACACACACACACAGGGACCTTTTTCGGAAAATACTTTTTTTGGATACAGAGGGCCCTAAAACATATATTTCCGGTGAAATCTCGGTATCGAATTTTTTGGTGGAGTGCAATACCTTCTCTATACACTATGTACATAGTACGTATAGAGAAAGTAATAAATAAACGTCACAAAGAACAATAATATTGTTTAGCTATGGTTCTAGTAGTTGTGCACATGTTTAGCCTAGTGTATTCTCTTGTTTCTTTTCTACTACTTACAAGAAAGAAAGTTGCAAAATAATTCTGTTATGTACAGTGATTAGAGAAGGTATAGTATTGCATCCAAAATTGGATACCGAGAGTTTACCGGAAATTTATGTTTTGAGACTCTCTAAATAGAAAAAAAAAAAAAAATTAGAAAATCTGATGTGTTCCATTCCCATAGCTTTCTCTATATCTATGTAACAAATTATTGTTAATAAGCTTATCTTTTATTTCTTTCATGCTAATCGAGAAAAATTAGCAGAAATAGTCTTATTTCCTGCTTTATTGTAAGTAGATGTGAAATAAGGGAGTACCATAGGTTAAAGGGAAAGCCAAAAGCTGGTTGCTATGTGACTGATGTTCCTTTGTTTGTATGGACAGGAGTTGACAAATTCCTCTATGAGAAAAGTATAAGTTTTTCAAAGCTGAAACCAAGAAAAAGGAATATCTCAAAAACGATCAACTCCACGAAAAACATGTATATAATATAAATTGTGTGTTTTAACGTGTTCTACATTTTTTATGTGTTAAGTTTTTGTCCATCTCTTACGGTTGAGTAGTTATGCAAAATTCATTCAGAATAAACTGGTCTTCTAAGGCTATTCCCAAAAAATTCAAGATATACATTTTATTTGTCAGGTAATATATCTTTAATATACGAAATTTTAATCAAAAGCGTTAAAGTCATTTTTGAGAAAATCATAAGTTTCGAAAAAAGTTCCATGTAAAGGGTAGTTGGGGGTGGGGGTTATTTTTCTCAAAAGCTTCGTTTCGCATTCCTGGAAGATACTAAACTTAAATAGCAAGTTTGGTATTTTACCTACTTTTCGTTTTTGAGTTATCGTGTTCACAGACACATGGACTCATGGACACACGGACATACACACACAGGGACCTTTTTCTGAAAATACTTTTTTTGGATACATAGGGCCCTAAAACATATATTTCCGTGAAATCTCGGTATCGAATTTTTTGGTGGAGTGCAATACAATCTCTGTACACTATGTACATTGTGTGTGTATAGAGAAAGTAAAAAATGTCCGTGTGTGTCTGTCAGTTTGTTTATCTGTCCGTCAGTGTGTGTGTGTGTGTGTGAGTGTTTGAGGGTAACATAGCTGAAAAACGAAAAGACCGTTAAATACCAAACTTGGCATTTAAGTTGAATATCTCCCAAGAACGGGACACGAACATTTAAAAGAAAATCCTTCCATAACAAGTACCCTTTACATTGAAAAGCTTTCTAAAAAGTTTACTTTTTGGAAAATGGTTCTATTTACTTTCATTAAAATATCGTATATTAAATTTATTTACATCACAAATGAACTGTATATCTTGAATTTTCTGAGACTAGCCTCAGAAGGCCTCTTAAATCAGGATGAATTTTGCTGAATTTTGCGTAACTGGCAAACGTAAGAGATATACAAAAAATTATTACACAAAAAGTAGAGATCAAGCTAAAATACAGCTGTTTGTTGAACTAACCAATTCAGAGATATTTCCTGTAATTATTTTGAACTTTAAAATACTTAAATTTGGACATAATGTACTTTTCTCAAACGGAAATTGCTCCTCTGCTTCGTATCGCTTTTGTTTTACCTCTATCCATGGGACAAAAACATAATGGCAGTGACAATCGTTCCCTTATTTTCCTTTGACTAATAAGGTAATGATTAATAAGATTTCTGCTAGTATTATTCTCGATTAGCATGCCGTAGACAAAGGTATTATGCTTTTTAATGAAGATCTGTTTGTGGAACAGCTAGAGAAAGCCGTGTGAATCACATAACTTTTTTACTTTCTCTACACGTACTATGTACATAATGTATAGAGAAGGTATGGTATTGCACCAAAAAACTCCATTCCGAATTTCACAGGAAATACATGTTTTGAAACCCTCTGATTTGCAATAAAAACCTTTTGTTTAGAAAATATCTGTGTGTGTGTGGGTAGCAGAGCTCAAAAACTAAAACACTGTTAAATACTTAACTTGGCCTTTAAGTTCAGATCTCCCAAGAATACGACACGAAGATGTCTAAGAAAATCCATCCATCACAACTATCCTTTACATTGAAAAGTTTTGAAAATGTTTATTTATTTCAAAAATGTCTCTAACGACTTGATTAAAATACTATAGGTATGTTTAAGACATTCTCATGACATATAAAATGTATATCTTGAATTTTCTAGGACAGCCTCTGAAGATCTCTTCATTCTAGATGACTTCTGCATACATGCATACTTAATACACCAAACAGTAGATCTCGTTAAAACATATAGTTTATGTCACACATTTTTGCAGTGGGCTAACCTTTTTTTTTTTTCGATACTCCTAGCTATTGTTTTAGATTTTTAAATGCTAACACTTTCCACGAACAGAAACCATACGTGTTTCTTTTGTTTTATATCTGGCCATCAAAGAAACCCGAAGTTGAATAAAATAGCAAACAGCTTTTAAAATATTTAACTATCGCTTTTACCATGAATATTCTCTTGTTTTCTTTCTAACTTGTTAGAAAACTAATAATAGACCCTTTTTGCTAAAGTTTTTTCTATATTAGGAAGAAAATTTTAATACACAGGCCGTTTCAAAACGACACCAAACGAAGATAGCAGTCGATTAGCTTACACTTTGACTTGTCCGAAACTTGCTGTCGCAACTTTCAAACTCTTCTATTTAAAATTGTATGTGTGTTTAAAACTCGCACACATTTTGGATTAGGCAGCGAAGGATTAACGGTTGTCGTGCGTCACGTAAACAACCTCTGAACGTGTTATACGAAACACATAACAAAACCCCTTTTGCTACATTTCCCATTACTAAGGCGATATGTGTTTATTAAACCACGCCTACACCACTGGGACCTTCGCTACCAATCGGCATCTCTCTTGGAGTGGGCCAGGCACGTGCCATTTGGTTATGTGCGACTGTCTAATCTATGGTGATTTTATGACAGTTTTTGTATGTGCTGAATTTAGAGCTGAAAATTATATTCACGTATCCCGTACGGTATGACCAACAAGGTCCACATCTTCGGTTGGTGTCGTTTTGAGACACTCTGTATAGTGTTTTAAATAATGCGTAAGAGCCATTTTTGATAAAATAAAATATTCCTAAGAAACTTCAAGGTAAATGGTAGTTTATTGAACTTTGTTGAAGTATTTATCAAACTCACAAAGAACACTAACATTGTTTAGCAATTATTCTAGCAGTTGTATACATGTTTACTCTACAAACATTTATAATGAATACAAATTAATCTTCCTGTGCTGGGACTACAATAGCGCCTCTACAGGTGTGGACGGAGATTTCATCAGTTCCTGTTGCGAACAGTAAAGGTCACGTTAGATAGGGACGGCGTTCTCGCCAGTCATTCCCAACTTCCCTTGTCATGCACGTGTGAGCTGCCATTCTTAGCGCCTCTCTATTTGAAACAACAACGGCAGGTTTTGTCCTGCACGTGTCACAACGTCTTCGCTGCTTTCGACGAAATTGCAAGTAATGCTGGTAACAAACATTTTGTAAGAAAGGCTTTTATATAAGGGTGTTGTTTTGAAAAGTCGTCACTCAAAAACGTGCTAATGTTTACTTTCTCTACAGAGGTGTTGCACTCCACCCAAAAATTCGATACCGAGTTTTCAAGCGGAAGCATATTTTTTAGGGTCCCCTGTATCCAAAAAAAGAGCATTTTCAGAAAAATATCCGCGTGTGTGTCCGTGAACAGGATAAGACAAAAAACGAACAGTGGGTAAAATACCAAAGTTGGTATTTAAGTTTAGTATCTTCCAGGGATGTGACACGAACCTTTTCAAGAAAAACCCCCACCCCCAATTACCCTTTACATGGAATTTTTTTCGAAAATTTTGATTTTCCCAAAAATAGCTCTAACGATTCTGATTAAAATGTCATATATTAAAGATATTTACACGACAAATTAAGTGTATATTTTAAATATTCTGGGAATAGCCTTTGAAGACTACTTTATTCTTGATGTCTTTTATGGTATTTTGCATAACTTCTAAACCGTAAGAGATGGACAAAAACTTACCACACAGAAAATGCAGAGCACATTAAAACACAATTTATGTTATATACATTTTTTGTGAAGTTGATCGTTTTTAAGATATTCCTTGTTTTTAGTTTCAGCTTTGAAAAACTTATAATCTTATCATACAGGAATTTGTCAACTTCTGTCCATACAAACGAAGGAACTTCAGTCACATAGCAACTAGCTTTTGACTATCACTTTAACCTTTGGTACTCCCATGTTTACTTCTACTTACAAGGAAGCAAGTAATAAGACTTATTTCTGCTAGTTTTTCTCGATTAGTATGAAGTTAATAGAAGCATAAGCTTTTTAACAGTAATTTGTTACAGAGATGTAGAGAAAGTCATGTGAATGGAACACATTAGATTTTGTTTATTAGAAAATGTATTGCTACATACAGAGTGGCACATATCCTACATTAATACAGTTCACATAATTTATCAAGTGTGCAAATAGTATATCCACAATACGACATAAAAGTTACATGTTCAAAAAAACACAAAATTGAGATCACAGATCTAGTTTAAAGGGAACCTAGTTGCTGTCAGTGTGAAACAAGGAAAAATTGAAATTACATGCTAGATTAATAATTGTGATGAAATACAAGAAAAAGTCCAAATTATGCAAATAAATCGAGCAAGAGTTGCCAAATATGGTGAACCACATTACTGCGCAATGCTGATGACGGACTCTGAAATACAGGCATCACCAGATAATGTGCCCTAGGGAGGTTCAAAAGCCCAAGGATGCCATCCTGCGCATGGACCCAAGGGCAGGTGTCGAGGCGATGCAGCAGGGTATCTGGTCTGAGGTCACAGTCCGCGTAGACTTCATACCAATATGGAAGAGCCGTTGATTGGTCTCTACTTGATACCATTTGCTGCGTTGTAGAGTACTGAGATCTGGGTGATCACTTACATCCTTACAAGTAGAAGGGAAACACACTAGGCTAAACCGACAGTCAAATGTTTTAAAATGCGGTTGCTATGGAATTGAAATCCGTTTCTTTGCGTGGTCAAGCGTTGACAAGTTCCCTTATCAGAAAGGTTTAAGTATTTTAAAACTGAAATCATTAACAGGGAATATCTCGAAAACGCCTAACTTCACGAAAAAAAAATTATATGACATAAATTGTGTGTTTTATCGTGAACTACATTTTTTGTATAGTAAGTTTTTGTACATCTTTTACGGTTACCAGTTATGCAAAATGCAATAAAAATCATCCAGAATAAAGCAGTCTTCGGAGGCTATTCTCAGAAATTTCGAGATATGCATTTTATTTGTCAGGTAAATATCTTAAATATAAGAGATTTCAAACAAAATCGTTACAGCCAATTTTTAGAAAATCAAAAGTTTCGAAATTGTTTCCATGTAAAGGGTAGTTTGAGGTGGAAGAATTTTCTTGAAAAGCTTCGTATCGCATGGTTGGAAGATACCAAACTTAAATACTAACGTCTTTTCGTTTTTGAGCTATGCTGTCCACAGACACACACGCACACACACACACACACACACACACACCTTTTTCTGAAAGTGCTTTTTTTTTTATTCAGGGGGACCCAAAACACATATTTCCGATGAAACCTCGGTGTCGAAATTTTCGGTGCATTACAATACCTTCTCTATACACTATGCACATATTACGAGTAGAGAAAGTAAAAATGTAAAAGGAACCCAGAATTAGATTAAAATGAAAGGCATTTAACTGGAAATACGGATTCTAGCTCATTTGTACAGCATAGAAACTAGAGAAAAATTTGATACCGAGATGTCACAAAAAATACACATTTTGAGGACCTTTTAATCAAAAAGAAATGCGTGTGTGTATATCTGTGTGTTTTTGTGTGTGTGTGTGTATGTGTGTGTGTGTGTGTGGACAAAATAGCTCAAAATCGAAAGGACCGTTAAATAACAAAGTGTGTATTTAGGTTTGTTATCTTTCAAGGATACAACACGAAGATTCTCAAGAAAATCCCTCCACGACAAACGACATTTATTCTTCTTTTCATTTTGTTTTTCTCTAAAAATGGCTACCAAGCTTTTGATTAAAATATCATATTATATTAAAGCTATTTACATGACAAATAAAGTTTATATAGTGAAGTTTCTGGGAATAACCTCAGAAAACGTGTTCATGTTTATGAATTTTGCATAACAGGTAAACCGTTAGAGTTAAACAAAATATACTGCACAAAAAAAGTAATCAATTTAGGCCTCATACCTTTTTTGAGAGTTGACAGTTTCTAAGATATTTCTTGTTATCGACTTCAATATTAAGCTAGTTAAAGTTTTGCAAACGGTAGGGTTTCTTTCGTTTCTGTCTCTTTTGTTTTACCGTGGCCGCACAACCGATTTCAATGTTTCACATAGTGATCGACTTTTCAAAAGATTTTACTATCACTTTAGCCTAGTGTATAAGGAACTAAGTAGTAAGAACGTTTCTGTTAATGTTCATCTCGATCAGCATGAAGCGTTTTAACAACAATGTGTTACCGACAAGATTTGAAACAGATGAACATCAGCTGCGATAATATCGCTCCAGTCAGATGACCGCGATCGCTTGAAGTTGCCTAATCTCGGCTTTAATAGTTGAGCTGAATTATCGGGAGTACACTGTATATATTTCAACAAAAACTAATATCCGTGGAAAGTGAACGCTGTAAAAGTTTGAATCGGCAAGATAATAAAAGTGACATTGTTTCTTGTTGCGATAATGTAATTATCGAATATCGTGTAGGAGATAAGCAAGAGGAAGTTACAGTCTCTTATCTCACGTGGGTTTCTTGTATAACAGCAGGCGGATGGAAATGTGTACATACATACATAGGATGGGAAAGGGGGATTGGAATCGATTTACCGATCAAGTGATTCCGCAGTCGGAACACACACACACGTGTACAACAAAAACCCTCGAGACCAGAGGCTTATCGCTGCAATGAAATGTGACTGGGATCGATAATTTCAGTAGAAAACAACAAAACTCAAAAGTCATGCACTCTTGTTATCAGTTTCCTTTCTAGAAGAAGCAGCGGGGTAAGATTTTATATTCTGCACCGTCTGTCTTCATGTTTGTTTCACGTGGTTTCTTTTAGTCATTGCTTACTTTCTCTAGCACGTGTGTACATGGTAGACCCTCAAGCATAAAAGGCCTCTTTAAGCGCTCGTCAAATGTTGAATTAAAAGTCTACTCACGCTTATGTTTGATGTTGAGTAGCAATTGACTCTGCTCAGGGCGTTTTATTGGGCTTGTTGGGCTTCATAGACCCAGATTACCTGGTGACTTCTTAATTAATAAATCGCTAGGATCTTTGTAGAATCGCAGTTTATTTTGTAGTTTATTTTGTACAATTCCAAAGAGAAACTGTAATCGTTCGATGCAATTTATACTTTGTTGAGCGCCGTGAATCCATGTGCGCATACAATTCAACGCGAATACAATTTATACGCGTTATCTCTAAACGCGTGAAGAAGCCTCCTTCTTCATGATAGCTTGGCGTCACCAGCCAGAAAATCAACACGTAACAAAATCGCATAGAGAAAATCAAAACACGACTAAAGCACAAAGAATAATACAAATTTGGGTGCGGTACCGAAGCCTCCCGCGGTCAGAAGAATAGCCCCGATGCCTCCCAGACCCTTAAAGGTCCCTAATTACATAGCCCCCAAGCCTCCCCAAAACAGGTAGTCTCCCGGTGGAAACAGGTAACAGTTGCAGTTTGGTGTTTATAATATTTGATGAAGCATTACATACTTCTAGTGGAAGATGTTACTTTTCTTGCATTTATGATTAATAACAAAGAATCACGGCTCTCGTACCAAAAGAAAATGAACCTCAAATGCTTAAATTTGAATTAGTGGTTATTGTTTCAGTTCGTTTAGCGTTACCCAGGGTGCAGGAGGCGAACTGGTTCGAGTGGTTATTGTTTCAGTTCGTTTAGCGTTACCCAGGGTGCAGGAGGCGAACTGGTTCGAGTGGTTATTGTTTCAGTTCGTTTAGCGTTACCCAGGGTGCAGGAGGCGAACTGGTTCGAGTGGTTATTGTTTCAGTTCGTTTAGCGTTACCCAGGGTGCAGGAGGCGAACTGGTTCGAGTGGTTATTGTTTCAGTTCGTTTAGCGTTACCCAGGGTGCAGGAGGCGAACTGGTTCGAGTGGTTATTGTTTCAGTTCGTTTAGCGTTACCCAGGGTGCAGCAGGCGAACTGGTTCGAGTGGTTACTGTTCAGTTCGTTTAGCGTTACCCAGGGTGCAGCAGGCGAACTGGTTCGAGTGGTTATTGCTTCAGTTCGTTTAGCGTTACCCAGGGTGCAGGAGGCGAACTGGTTCGAGTGGTTATTGTTTCAGTTCGTTTAGCGTTACCCAGGGTGCAGCAGGCGAACTGGTTCGAGTGGTTATTGTTTCAGTTCGTTTAGCGTTACCCAGGGTGCAGGAGGCGAACTGGTTCGCACCCCAGAAGATTCCACATTTATCAGCTTCGTCATTATTTCTTTATTTTCTGTAATTTGCTCACCATGGATCCTCATTTAGTTCCCTAGTTATTTTGACATTCTAAACATATATCATACAGTAATATATTATTTTAGTCTTCAAAATATGATATTTTTCCTTTTAGATCTTATTTCCATGTATTTCCAGGTTTGGTTCTATAAGACATCGACTTCACGTATTCCATTCTTGAAATTTTTTCCAGCTTTGAAATTTTCTATTTGCTGCATCATGAGTTGCAAGTGTGGATAAGACCTTTCCTTTTTTATTTGTTGATGAATTAATTGCAATTTTAGTATCCAGCTGATTTTGCTTCAGTACTTCAAGAAATCTATACTGATCTGGGCCACAGGAATAAAACTGATTGGTGTATATTTTTGGAGACTTTGGCAAACGTTGGTAGTTCTCTGTCTATGGCAATTTAGTTCTGCCCACATGGAAGGAGGAAAGACTGCATTTTCGTGGATGTAAGTTTCCACTAAATAGTCGCAAAACATGTGTAGTTTTTCCGAAGCAGGCATTACTGCCATGAAGTCTCCACCAACCATAACTTTGGCAACTTTTAACATTGCAAGTCCACCGCGCTACCCCACTTTTTGAACAATTCTGCAATCCGTCAATGTAACCGTTCCGAAGTAAACTTTCCCTTACTGTTCTACATACCGTAATTTCAGTCTCGTCGGCAAATATGTCAACTGTGAGTTTATTTGCCTCACACTGAATAAAATCAAGCAAAAACATTAGGCATACCCTTTCCACCCCAACTACTAGTTAATTACGCCGGTTTTGCGGGAGCCTGATACCTGCTAAGCTTACCTGGGTACGGGACGCTTCGGTCCCTCGCCCAAAAATTCGCATCCACCGATTTCAACTTTAGAAGCAAAAGAACAAAAACAATTGATCATCAAATATTACAAACATGACATAAAACTCATAAAATGTCGGTAGAGTTTGTGAATAATATATAAAAATTGCTTCAACCCTAAATTTGATGTGAAGATTTAGCCGGAAATATGTTTTCAGGTCCCTTGGGTCCAAAAAAAAGCATGTTTACTTTCTCTACACGTACTATATACAGAGAGTATAGAGAAGGTACTGTAATGCACCCAAAAATTCGATACTGAGATTACACCGAAAATACATGTTTTGGGTCCCACTGAATCCAAAAAAAGCATTTCTAGAAAAATGACCGTTGCCTGTGTGTGTGTGTGTGTGTGTGTGTGTGTGTGTGTGTGTGTGTGTGTCTGTAGGCAACATAGCTCAAAAATGAGAAGACCGTTAAAAACCAAACTTGGTATTTAGGTTTGATATCTTGAAAGGAAACGACAGGAAGATTTTCAAGAAAATCCCCCCAAACCCAACTATCCTATACGTAGAACTTTTTTCGAAAATTTTGATTTTCTCAAAAATGCCTCTAACGATTTTGATTGAAATATCGTATACCAAAGATATTAACCTAGCAAATAAAATGTATATCTTGAATTTTCTGGGAATAACCTCTGAAGCGTACTTTATTCTGGATGAAATTTTAAGGAAATTTGAATAACTGCTAAACCGTAAGACATGGACAAAAACTTACCACACAAAAAATGTAGAGCACAATTTATGTTAAATGCATTTTTTTCTTGGAGTTGATCGTTTTTGAGATACGTATTCGTTATTTTTGGTTTCAGCTTTGAAAACGTATACTTTTCGCACACAGGAGTTTGTCAACTCCTGTCCATACAAACAAAAGAACTTCACTCACATAGCAACCAGCTTTTGACTATCACTTTAACCTATGGTACTCCCTTATTTCGCTTCTACTTGCAAGGAAGCAAGTAGTAAGACTATTTCCGCTATTTTTTTTTCTCGATTAGCATGAAGTAAATAGAAGCAAAAGCTTTTTAATAATATTTTTTTGCATCTATGTGAATGGAACACATCTGATTTTTTAGCTATGTTCCGGACAGACACACACACCACACATGTACATAGTACGTATAGAGAAAGAAAAAACGAACAATTGAGATTGTTATGTATAATGTTAGTTAGATACGAAGACATGGTTTAAACATAACAAGATATGTGACATATCACACACCTGACTTATGATTTATGTTCAAGATTATCTTGGGGAGGTTATAACGAAGGAGCCAATAGTGACACTGATAAACGTTAAAAAGCCACACCTGCACTGATTGGCTGCAACTCTGATTATTACTCCTTGTGTTGTGGTGACTTGTAGCATTCCAATGTTGCCACCACTGCACTTGCTCTGAATACAAACATCTGCTCGTAAAATGTACAGTGTATACAGTACAGTATACAGTTACAGTACCTTACTCTGTTTCTCAACGTAATCACCATTCTGTCAAGATGCGAGGTACGTCCAGAAAGTAAGTTCCGTTTGGTAATAAAATTAAGTTGTGTACAGATACAGAATAATTATTTATTGCACAAAATTCTACAACTCTTAAACTATTTTTCCACATAACTGCCGAAATTTTGCAGGCATTTGTCATAGCGTGGCACAAGTTTTTGTATATCTTCTTCATAGACGTTTGCTGCCTGTGTCTTCAAATAGTTGGAAATATTTTCTTTCAGCTCTTCGTCATTGTTGAAGTTTACGAAATTTCAGTTTTTCGGTAACAATTTCATGAATTAGTGATCGTGAGCTTTGGGGAAATTCCATAGCGAGAGCACTAATTGTAAACTTGCGGTTTTCCTGGATCTTGTCATCAATCGCGTGAACCAGTTCTTTGGTAACCAAAGATGGACGCCCACTTCGTTCTTCATCGTGCACTTCACTACGTCCTTTATTGAACTGTCGGACCCATATTCTCACCATTGAATCACTCATCGCATTTTGTCCTTAAACTTTGCAAATTTGCCGATAAATTTCAATTGGTCTCACTTTCCTAGCATTCAGAAAACGAATCACAGATCTGATTTCACAAGTGGCGGGATTTTCAATCAACGCCGACATTGCAAACAAGCACAACAAAGCGTATGTGGCTGACAGCGATCTCAAAATGGCGTATGTTTCTTCTCCTTGATACAGAGCGTCTACCGCGCATGTGCGGAACTGTGATCGCAGCGCTGCAGCGGAGATAAATTGAAACGGAACTTACTTTCTGGACGTACCTCGTATTTATTGTCACGTGGTACCGGTTTTTCAACGCTGCTGTTATACTCTTCCACCGCTGTAGATATGAGCCAAGATGTCACTGTCACTTTGAGGTCTTCATGGCTGGGAAACATTTTCCATCCAAAAAGTCATGTACGGTGACCAAAGTGAAACACCGGATTTTCTTAATTCTGTTATAAACATTTGCTTCCAACTCCTCCATAACGGTTGATGAACTTCCACTCCGGTCTTTATCGTACACACTGTTATGTTCTTCCTTGATTACTCGTAAATTATGCACAATTTCCTCACTGAAGACTCGTTCATTGCATTATAACTATATACTTGCGTTATTTGTCTATAAAATTGGATTATCAACTTTTGTGCATTCAAAAAACGAATAACCGGGACCACGTGACAATAAATACCTTGAATACAATGACGATTACGTTGTGAAATACACTAAGGTACTGTAACTTTGTAAATAAAGATTCTGTTGATAGCTTTCGTTATTGTTTAGTTTTGCCGAACCGTCTGTCACTTTCTGGATGAACCTTGTATTATTCTATACTCCGCGCTTCATTTCTGCGCGTTCAAGTGTGAGCTTACATTTAAAAGCGAGCGCCTAGAGAGTAGAGACTCTGGATCAGAGAGAAGCCAGGATGGGTGATCAGTTCTACTCAGAGTATGTAAGTGAGGAAGTGGATGATATGAAATGGTTAGAAAAGATGATTATAGAACAATTGGTGAAATGAATGGTGAGGGAAACCGAAAGATCCGGAGTAAGACCCCTCAGACGGTGCTTCGTTCCCCATAAAACCCTCATGCGGTCTCATGGGAGTAAATTAGGCCGTCTAGAAGAGGGGCTATGTGTCCAACCACTTGGCCACGGCGTCGGCACTATGGAGTTGTCATTGGTTTTTATTTCCTTGGGTTTTATATCTCTCTGTCGTATGCACACACTCAAACAACACACACTCGCGCGCATTAACACTCTGAATCATTTTTCAGACTCTATGGATGATAGGGCAGTCTCTTGGCTAGAGAAAATTTCTGACCATAAACGAATCCCATAGAGGGGAGGTTCCGACTGATGCGAGCGCTGCGGACTCCGAGAGCTTTTGGTGCTTTTGACGTTATAGAAGTAGTCGGGCCGAATACCTGAGCCTCTCCCGAAAGGGAGCTGTTCGGATTGGGTTGGTCTCGACGCCGCAGTAGGAGGTTGGGTACGTGATATCTGGGCAGGGTTGTGAGACACTAACCTGGAGTTCTAGTAGACGGCTTGCTAGGTAAGTGTCGCTCCCAACGAGTTTTTCAGTAGTCTTTCCCACGAGGTTGACGCGCGGAAGTTGCGTACTTACTTCCATCATGGCGTGTTCTCATGCCGCGAGGAGTGTACTACATATTGTCCTAATGGAAAGATCCACGAATGTTTATCCTTCCTGGTATACAGGGCCGTGCTGTGGTCGAATGGTTAGAGCACCCACCTCTCACTAAGGTTCTCCAGTTTCCCCAGCCATCACTTTCTAACGGTGCTACATCTTCGTTCCATTTATCATCAGCGTCATCGCCTGCGCTGCCATATGAGTAAAAGTAGGGGTTATACATTATAACAAATCTGATGTGTTCCATTCACATGAATTTCTCTACACCCCTGCAACAAATTATTGTTAAAACGCTTATGCTTCTATTTCCGTCATGTTAATCAAGATAAAATTAACAGTCTTATTACTTGCTTCCTTATAAATAGAAGCGAAATAAGGGAATATCTTTGGTCAAAGTGATAATCACAAGCTGGTTGCTATAACTGAAGTTCCGTTGTTTTGTAAAATGCATCAAAAATAAAGTAGTCTTCAGAGAATATTCCCAAGATATATATTGTATTTGTTAGGTAAATATGTTTAATATACGATATTTTAATCAAAATATTAGAGCCATTTTTGAGACAAGCAACATTTTTGAAAAAAACCTCCATGTAAGGGTAGTTGGGGGTGGGAGGTTTTCTTGAAAATCTTCGTGTCACATCCTTGGAAGATACCAAACCTAAATACCAAGTTTGGTATTTAACAGTCTTTTCGTTTTTGAGCTATGCTGTCCACACACACACACACACACACATACACGAATACACACAGGGACATTTTTGTAAATATTCTTTTTTGGATTCTAGCGGACCCAAAACGTGTATTTCCGGTGAAGTCTCGGTATCAACAATTTCGGGTGGAATGCAATACTTTCTCTACACACTATGTACTTAGTACGTGCAGAGAAAGTAAAAAATCTCTAACATAGAGGAAGCTTCAGCTGCGAATAGAGAATCGCTCTACACACACACACCTAGACGGAATCGAACCCATGACCCTTCGCATTGCAGGCAGACACTCTATAGTGTGTTAATTTCAAGTATTTTAACCGCTAATTTCATTCAGAAAACGCCGATGTTTGTTCTTAGTGGTTCATTAAAAGTGGGAAAAGTTATTCAAATAAGTTTCAAATTGAAATTCAGTCTGTTACGAAATATAAAGGCAGAAATTTAATTTGCAACAGAGGCTGTCCATACCAGCTCTCAGGCGCATTATCGACTATTGAAAATGGCGCTACGCAGACTCAGGTATGCCGGTAATCTCAAAGTGGAGCCTCGGCTTGCCAATTGCTGCCTGGAAATTAATTTACACACGTGTTTGTTTGTTTTCTATTTACGAACCAACTATCTGATACATTGCATCGATAAAAGGCTTTCTCTTCCGTCAACAAAAGAAAATTTATCGGCTTTTTAAGGCGTCGACAGCATATTTCAATAAAAGGGTGAGCAGGAAGATACGCATCAGCATTATTTGCTGTCGTTCCAATTGAAAGTAATTTATAGATTTTATGACTCAAGATTGTTAGGCTTTGTCATGTTCGGTCTTCTAAAATTTCCATAACGCTTGTTTATGAATGTGTAACTATACGGAAGAGTATCTACAAACGTAAACCGTGATTTATAAGACAATACTTGTCCATTTTGTTTCTCTGCTGCATTCCTTTAGGGAGTACAGTAAATATTGTAGTAAATCCAAAATGTAGATATCGAGATTTCACGGAAATGTACTTTTTGAAACTTCATACAAAATATTTCTCTACCTATTCTGAAAACAAACTTCTTACAACACATTATTCTTCTATAATATCATACTAATCGACATAAACTTTAGCAGAAATTGCCTTATTATGTGCTTCTTTGAAAGTAGAAGGAAAATAAGGGAATACACTAGGATAAAACGATACTCAAATGTTTTAAAAGCTGTCACTTTAAGTATTTGTAATAAGTAATACCACGAAATGTTGTCTTCTTTTCGATAATAAGTTCACTACTGGAGCGAAGCGACGTCCTAAGAGATGAAACACGAGTTGAATTTGATAAGACAATGCAGCGAAATAGACTATTAATAATTTATAATATATAGGAAGGGAGATTTTATTATTGTAATACTTACATTAGTTCACAAATTGTAAATGACGCATTCGACCATGTTTATTTACCCAATGTTTTTTTTTTCTTTCTTTCTTCACTACCTCCTGAATTATATGGCCGACCGTGCCTACACCCAATGTACGAATATTAATAGCAAAAATAGTAATAGGGAACAATTATTGTATTTCAGCATTTAGTAGATAACTAACACATGAAATGGAAACAAACGATATTTTATTTCATGTTAGTGCACTCGTCTCGTACATCAGAAATACAAATAATGACTACTGTCATTCCTTTACTGAACGAAATACATTATGAACTGGATAAAAGTTTAAATAAACATTGTAACTGAATTAATTGGAAGTTCAATTGTGGAATTGACGGTTATTAAAAGTGAAGGTTGGCTGACCGAATTGTCACCTTGTTACCAATAACCAAGACAGGAGATTAAACAAACGAACGTCAGGTGTGACAAGATTTCAAAGAAATGAACATCAGCTGCGATAAGATGTTTCGACAACATCGCTCTAGTCAGGTGACCGCGATTGGTTGAAATTGCCTAATTTCGGCCATTCCATTCGCGCTTTAATAGTTGGGGGTAAATTATCATTGAAATTTCGCTCTCTTTGCGTGACCAGGAGTAAAACAAATGAAACACGCTAGGCTTCTGTTTGAGAAAAGTGTGAGTATTTTACAATTGAAGCCGAAGACAAGGAATATCTAGGAAACAGGTCCGCAACAAAAATTAATGGGACAAAGATTTTATGTTTTCCTAAGTCCATATTTAGCGTAAAGTAATTTTTTGTCTGTCTCTTAGGGTTTACAAGTTATACAAAACTCATCCATAATAAAGAGGAATTCAGAGGCTATTTACAGAAAAAATAATCCGTACATTCTGTTTGTGTTTTAAATATATTTAAACATATGGAATGTTAATCAAAATAGTAAGACCCAATCTTAAGAAACTTTTCCATCTCTAGAGTAGTTTGAGTTGCAGGGAAATCTTCGTGTCGCATTCTTAGAAGATACTAAACATAAATCCCAAGACCGGTATGTTAGAGTAATCATGCTCACAGACATCTTTCTAAAAAAAGTGTTTTTCTTTCTCTACACGAACTATCTACATAGTGTACAGAAACGTATTGAATTATACCCACAAAGTCGATACCCAGATTTCACTGGTAATGTATCTTCTGAGATTCCCTGAATTAAAAAAAAAAAGAAAAAGAAAAACATAACTGTACCTGGAATTTAAGTTCAGTATCTTTCAAGGATGCGACACAAAATCCCCCACCCCAACTACCCTTTATATGGAAAAAAATTCAAAAATTTTGATTTTCTTAAAAATGGCTCTGCGATTTTAATTAAAAATCTGAATAATAAAGATATTTACATGACAAATAAACTGTATAGCTTCAATTTTCTAGCAATAGTCTCTGAAGACAACTCGAATGGCATGAAATATGCCTAACTGATAAGCAGCAAGAGATAGACAAAAACTTACAGACAGAAAATGTAGACCTCGTTAAAACACATAATTTATGTCATATATATTTTTTCTTTCTCTGCACGTACTATGTCATAGTGTATAGAGAAGGTATTGTATTGCACCCTAAAATTCGATACCGAGATTTCACCGGAAATACATGTTTAGGGTCCCCCTGAATTTAAAAAAAGCATTTTTGGAAAAAGATCCGTATGTGCATGTGTGTGTCTGTATGTGTGTCTGTATGTGTGTCTGTGTGCCTGTGGACAGCTTAGCTCAAAAACGAAAAGATCGTTAAATACCAAACTTGGTATTTAAGTTTGGTATCTTCCAAGGATGCGACACGAAGATTTTGAAGAAAATTCCCCACCACCAACTACCTTTTACATGGAACATTTTTCGAAAATTTTGATTTTCTCAAAAATTGCTCTAACCACAGGAAAATGTAGAGCACATTAAAACACACGATTTATGTTAAATACTTTTTTTTCCAGGAGTTGATCGGTTTTAAGATAATCCTTTTATTTTTTTTGGTTTCAGCTTTGAAAAACTTTTTGTACAGAAATTGGTTAACTTGTGTTCATACAAACAAAGGAACTTCAATCACCTAGTAACCAGCTTTTGACTTCACTTTAACCTATGATACTCCCATATTTTGCTTCTACTTACAAGAAAGAAAGTAATAAGACTGTTCTGCTAATTTTTTCTCAATTAGCATGAAGTAAATAGATATGTTACACAGAAGTAGACAAGGTCAAGTGAATGGAACACATCAGATTGTTTTCCCTAGGGTTGACCGTTTCCGAGATATTCCTTATTATTGGTTTCAGTTTTAAAATGCTTTTCTCATACGGGAACTTGTCAATTCCTGATCATGCAATAAAATGTATTTCAATCTCATATAGACCACATTTTAAAACATTTGACTAAGACTTTATCATAGTGTATTCCTTATTTACACACTAATTAAAAGGAAGCAAGTAATAAGACCATTTCTGGTAACATTTATCTCGAGTAGATAGAAGTAGATAAAAGAATAAGCTTTTTAACAATTTCTCACACAGACGCAGAGAAAATTATGGGAATGGAACACACCAGATTTGTTTAGATTCAGGGGGTCTCACAACATGTATTTCCGTTGAAATCTCGGTATCGAATTTGTGGTAGCAATACAATACCTTCAGTATCTGCATTGTACATACATCTAGAGAAAGTAAAAAAAATGATGAATACTAAAGAAGTCCTGAATGAGATTTGAGCGTATTATTCAAATTTGAAAATTAGGTAAAAGATCGGGTCCAGATATAATGCCAGTACTTTATATATTGAACAAGATTATAATCCTTGATTCCTTTCCACGTAGTATTATCTTTGTTGGAATATTCTTTCGTGTATATTTATCGTGAAATATTAATGAAAGACTTTCTCCGATTCTTCTGTAATTGGGTTATAAGGTAGTCTCGCATTATTTAGACTCCAATCGATTTTGGTTAACAATAGATGGTCGTTTCGTCTTGGCACGTTCAAGGTTTCTAGTTGACGAGCCTACCGCTGATTCCGGTCGTTCTTCTTGGCCCTCTCTCTATTTGTTTATTTAAATTTATGTTCCTAATTTTGCTGTAGTCCCGACCTCCGCTTGTAGTTCCACTTACCAGTGGTTCTTCTTCACATTTGTCTTCTGCTGGTCTTCTGTGTAATTTATTTCTAACCTAAGAGTCTCGGTTTGCGTCCAGCCGAGAGCGTGTGACTGTTAATTAATAGTACTATCTTTTATTGAATGGCAACGTCTATTCCTTCAAACCCTTACTACTTTCTCTACCAGATATATTCTAAGCAGAGAAGCTATTATGAGGTAGTACGAGAGCCTTCCAGAAAGTGACAGAATATTTGACATAACTAATACGAGGTCTGAAAAGTTTCCGACCTAATAAAGGTACAAGAATTTGGTTTTTATTTTTCAACACAGTCTCCTTGTAACTCTACACACTTCTCCCAGTGATGCTCCCATATCTGTAACCCTTCCAAATAGTACTCGGCGTTTTTCTCTGCAAAATAATTGTTCACGGAGGTGACTGCCTCTTCATTTGACGAAAATCTCTGTCCTCCGAGCGCAATTTTCAGATGAGGGAACAAAAAGAAGTCGCTTGGGGCAAGATCTGGTGAGTAAGGCGGATGGTCAAGCCGTAATTCGTGGATTTTTGCCATTGCAACCGTTGAGGTAGTCTTGGTGAAATAGGATCTTCGTTTTCCGCAAGTTCTGACTTCAGCTTGTCAAGTAATGATGCGTAGTATGCTACTGTAATGGTTTTTCCTTTATTTGATTAAAATAACTCCATGACTATCCCAGAAAACAGTCGCCATCACTTTCTCAGCCGAAAAAAAACAGTTTTTGCTGTTTTTGGAGCCGGTTCCCCCTTTGCATTCCACTGTTTGGACTGCATTTTTGTTTCAGGCGTATAATGGTGTATTCCAAGTTTCATCTACAGTAATTAATCGGTGCCAAAACTCGGGTTTATTGTGCCTAAACTGCGCCAATGTTTGGGCATGTTCAATCGAATACGTTTTTGGTAAAACGTGAGCAAACGCGGCACCTAAGTCGCAGACAGCTTTCTCATGTCTAAATGTTGATTTAATATGTGACAAATACGTTCTTTAGATATGTTCATAGTCTCTGTTATTTCTCTTACTTTAATTCGGCGGTCGTCTAGCACCATTTGGTGAACTTTGGCGATGTTTTCGTCGGTAGTTCCAGTTTTTGGACTTCCCGAACGTTCATCGTCTCCCAAGCTCTTGCGGCCACGTTGAAATTCAGCTGTCCAAAATTTCACTGTGGTAAATGATGCTGCAGATTCCCCATACACAGAATCCAACTCATCTTTGATTTGCGCAGGCGTATTGCTTTTCAAAAACAAATATTTAGTGACAGCTCGATACTCGATTTTGTCCATTTTCATAAAAACACTCACATCACCTCACTCAAACAACTGTTACAATAACTGATCGTCCAAAATGGCTGAAACTTTGGTGAGTAACTGTCAACAGATTAACAATGAAATTCACTAGCTTTTATTTATGGGTGCTGCCATCTTCATGTTGAGGTCGGAAACTTTCCAGACCACCCTCGTAATAACAAAAGTTATCAACACAAAGTTTTATTTACAAAGTTACAGTACTTTGCTCTATTTCTCAAGGTATTGCTATCAAGGTATTTATTGTCACGTGGTACCAGTTTTTCAAGGCAGATGTTATACTTTTCTATCGTCAAAGAATGCACAAAATATTCGGCCAATCGAATTTTATAGGCAAATAACGCAAGTGTGTATAGTGATAATTCAATGAACGAATCTTTAACAAGCTCTGAGTCTTATAAACCCTTATTTGAGTGATAAATTTGAATCTGTATTTTTAAATGGTACATTTTCACAGATTGCCCCCAATTTGTAACTGGAATACCGCAGGGTTCTATATTAGGACCGGTGTTGTTCATTGCCTGCAGCCATTGATGATATTAGTACGTTATGCTTTCTATATGCTGACGATTTAGCTATAAATATAATTACAGAAAGTCCATATCTTAATAACATTAATTAGATAAAATTGACAGTACAACTAATGATTGGTGTATGGAAACTCTTTATCCTTGAATTTAGACAAAATTGAAGATCCTACCATTACTCTCAATATGAATTACAAAGTTGAGAAAGTAACGTTTTTTTCAAATATGAAATGGAAAACACATATAGAGCACGTTTGTAAAAATATCTGATGTGTTCCATTCATACGACTTTCTCTATATCTCTACAACAAATTATTGTTAAAAACCTTATGCTTCTTTTTACTTCGTGGTAATTGAGACAAAATTAGCAGAAATAGTCTTATTACTTGCTTCCATGCAAGTAGAAAGGAAATAAGGAAGTAGCATAGGCTAAAGATGTAGTCAAAAGCTCATTGCTATGAGACTGAAGTTCCTTTGTTTGTATGGATAGGGGTTGATAAATTTCCGTATGAGAAAAGTATAAGTTTTAAAGCTGAAATAATTAACCAGGAATATCTGAAAACGATCCACTCCTCTAAAACATGTATATAACATAAATTGTGTGTTGTAGCGAGCTCTACATTTTCTGTTGAGTAAGTTTTTGTCCATCTCTTACAGTTTAGCAGTTATGCAAAATTCCGTAAAATTTATCCACCAGAATAAAGTAGTGTTCAGGGCTATTCCCCGAAAATTCAAGCTATACATTTTATTTGTCAGATAAATATCTTTAATATACGATATTTTAATCAAAATCGTCAGAGTCATTTTTGAAACAGTCAAAATTTAAGAAAATTTGGTATTTAAGTTTGTTGTCTTCCAAGGATGCGACACGAAGATTTTCAAGAAAATCCCCTCACCCCAAACTACCCTTTACATGGAACTTTTTTAGGAACATTTTTATTTTCTCAAAAAGGGCTCTAACAATTTTGATTAAAATATCCTAGAAACGGTCAACTCTCAAGCTGTGTACTTACTAAAGTTTGCCAGCTGAACAACATTCAGCAAAATTCCTCCAGAATGAACCGTCTTTAGAAACTATTCCCAGAAACTTCGAGCTATACATTTTATTTGTGATGTCGGTATCTTCAATGTACGGTATTTTAATCAAAATCGTTACACCCATTTTTGAGAAAAACTTTTCAAAACGTTGTCTACGTAAACGGCAGTTTGGGGTTGGATGATTTTTTTTAAATCTTCTTAGAATTCTTGAAAGCTATTAAACTTAAGCACCAAGTTTAGTATTTCACAGACTTTTTGTTTTTGAGCTAACGTGTTCCGACACACACACGCCGATACAAACACGGAGCTTTTTCTAATTAAGTGGTCCACTCACATGAATTTTATTCTGCAATCAAGCAATTCCTAATTGTTCAAATTGTACAAATTCAAATTAAGATTGATATTAGTAAACATAGTGTTAATACTTGGAATTATTGTTTTTTTCACACAAGCCGCATGTAGGACAGAAGTTGGATAGGTAGGAAAGTTCAATGCAATAGCTGGGATTGGAACCACGGATCTCCTGATCTCTAGCCTGCTTCTCTGCCACTGAGTTACCATGGCAACATGCCGGCACAGCATTGAATGTTTCAACTGACTCGCATGTTTCCCGGTAAACCATTGGGGTTGTCATCTTAAAATAGTTTGAGATCACCTTATGGTTCGGGGAGATCGGGAGATACGTGGTTCAAATCCCGGCTATGGCATTGAATTTTTCAGTCCGACTCTACCTATCCAACTCCTGTCCTACACACGACTTGTGTGAAGAAACAATTAATCCAATACCAGTTGACCATAATAGTTGGCTGTACTATGAATCCTAGGTCTAAAGTGCTTACAGCACTGTAAGTCGCCTTTGGGGTTGTCATCTGAAAATAATGAGAGATCACCTTGTGGTTTACTGGGAAACATGCGAGTCAGTTGAGAAATTCATGTTGTCTTGGTAGCTCAGTGGCAGAGCAACCGGCTAGAGATCGGGAGATCCGTGGTTCAAAACACGGCTATAGCATTGCATTTTTCAGTCTGACTCTACCTATCTAGTCTTATTACTTGCTTCCTTGTAAGCAGAAGGGAAATAACGGACTACATTAAGCTAAAGCGATAGTCAAATATTTTAAAAGTTAGTCGATATGTGAACAATTGAAGGTCAGTTTGCTTGGCATTGACAGTAAAACAAAAGAGAGATGAAATTAAAGATTTGAGAAAAGGTACGTAGTTAAAATTTAAAACTATAACAAAGGATATCTCGGAAAGGTCACTTCTACAGCAAAAACGTATGTGACGTAGCGTATACTTGTTTTAACATGATCTACACTTTAGTGTATAAAGTTTATGTCTATTCCTTACAATTTACACATTATTCACACTTCTGTAGAATGAACCCGTCTTCAGAATGTATTCCCAGAAAATTCACAACGTTTTTTCTTACATGCTACTTGAATCGAAATCTTTAGATGCATGATGAGATTTTCAAAATGTTTTTGAAAATCTCCGTGTCACTACCTTGAAAGACACCACACTTTAATACGAGGTTTGGTATTTAATGGTCTCTTAGTTTTTTAGCTATGCTGTCCAGACACACAGACGCAAATAGATGGACATACAGCGACATTTTTCCAAAAATGCTCTTTCTGGATTCAAAACATATTTCCAGTGAAATTTCGGTATCGAATTTTTCGCTGCAATAAAGTACTTTCTCTATACACTATGTAGGCATATAGTGTGCGTAAACAGAGTAAAAATATAAATGACATTAATTGTGAGTTTTATCAAGAGGGGGAGATTTTCTTCGCATCCTTGTAAGATGCTGAACTTAACACCAAGTTTGGAAGTTAATCGACTTATGTTATGCTGTTCACAAACACCTACTGGCCACTCTCTAAAAGTGTTATGTATTTCATTCACATAACTTTCTCTAACTGTTACACAAATACGTTTTGCTCATAAATGAATATTATTTTCTCTACTTTATGCCAATCTAGATTGTCTTATTACTTGTTTCCTTGTAAGTAGAAGGGAAATAATGCAATAGTCAAATCTTTTAAAAGCTGGTTGCCATGTGAAGCAATTAAGGTTAGGTTCTTTCGGCTTTCTCCTTTTTGATAAAAGCTAATTAACTTAAAGTTTAAGCCCATCACAACATCTCGAAAACAGTCAATCTACAAGAAAAACATATATGACATAAAAATTATGTGTTTAAATGAAATCTACATTTTTGTATACTAAGTTAGTCTATCTCTTGCTATTTACTAGTTATGCAAAATTCAGCAAAATTCATCCAGAATAAAGAGGTACTCAGAGGCTACTACTACGGTGTTTTAGTGACAATTTTAAGAGCCATTTTTTGAAAACAATTAAAATGTTCGTACTTTGTTTGTGTAAACGGTAGTTAGGGGGGATGTGCATCAAAATCTTCTTTTCGCATCCTTGAAAGATACTACATTAAATATCAAGTTTGGTATTTAACCGACTTTTCGTTTTTGAGTTATCGAGTTCAGAGACACAGATACACACACAGACTCACACAGACACACACAGACATACATAGACACACTCAGACATACATAGATACACACACGGAATTTTTCTAAAGCTGTTTTTTTTTACTTTCTCTACACGTACTATCTACATAGTGTATCCTGATTCCGAAAAAAGCATTTTTAGAAAAATGTCCGAGTGTGTCTGCCTGTCGGTGTGTATGCGTGTGTGTCTGTGAACAGCATAGCTCAAAAACGAAAATACCGTTAAGTACCAACCTTGATAAAATCCCCTCAACCACAACTACCCTTTACATGGAAAAAATTTCGAACACTTTGAATTTCTTAAAAATGGCTCTAACGATTTTGATTAAAATAGCGTATATTATAGTCATTTACCTGACAAATAATATGTATATCTTGAATTTTTTGTCAATAGCCTCTGAAGACTACTTTATTTTGGATGAATTTTACAGAATTTTGCATAACTGTTTAACAGTAAGACATAAACAAAATCTTACTTAAAAAAAAAATGTAGTGCACAATAAAACACACACTTTATATCAGATACATTTTTGACGTGTAGTTGATCGTTTTTACTTTCTCTAGCCCCGTATGTACAATGTACATAGGGATAGAGAAGTATTGTACTCCACCCAAAAATTCGATGTCGAGATTTCACCGGAAATACATGTTTTAGGACCCCCTGAATTCAAAAAAAGCATTTCCAGAAAAAGGTCCGTGTGTGTGTGTTCGTGTGTCCGTGTGTCTGTGAACACGATAACTCAAAAACGAAAATTAGCTAAAACACCACACTTGGTATTTAAGTTCAGTATCTTGCAGGGATGTGACACGAAGATTTTGAGAAAAATCCTTCCTCCCCAAACTACCCTTTACATTGAACTTTTTTTGAAAATTTTGATTTTCTTAAAAATGTCTCTAACGATTTTGATTAAAATATCGTATATTAAAGACATTTACCTGACAAATAAAACATATATCTTGAATTTTCTGGGATTAGTTTCTAAAGACCTGTTTATTCTGGATGAATGTTGCTAAATATGGCATAACTAGTAAACCGTAAGAGATAGACAAAAACTTACTATACAAGACATGAAGGCCTTGCTAAAATACACAACTTAAGTCATATACATTTTTCTCGTGGAGCTTACCGTTTTCGAGGTACTAATTGTTATTTGTTTCAGATGTGAAATTCTTATACTTTAATTCAAAATCTTCTCGGGCTTCTAACCAGTTTTGGTATCAAGCCAAGTTTTTACCTGGTTAGAAGCCCGAGAAGATTTTGAATTAATATGTCGCCAGGAAAGCTTTAGTTCTTATTTTACTTATATCTTTCTCATACAGGAATTTGTCAACTTGTGTCCATACAAACAGAGAAACTTCAGTCACAAAGCAACCAGCTTTTGACTGTCACTTTAACCTATGTTACTCCCTTATTTCGCTTCTACTTACAATTTCTATTTCTGCTAATTTTTTACGATGAGCATGAAGTAAATAGAAGCAATGACTTTTTAACAATAATTTGTTGCAGAGATGCAGAGAAAACCATGCGAATGTAACACATTAGATTGTTTTGATTCGGGGAGTCTTGGTATGGAATCTTTGGGTCGAATGCTATACTACGTGTATAGTACGTGTAGAGAAAGTAAAAGTGAGGGGGGAGGGATGAAGAAGACGGTGAGTGATAAACTACCTTTACTACAACTTTGTAACCTGTTCTGCCCACATCTGTGAACATAAGCACATCGTTGTGAAGCCAGTACCAAAGGCAAGCAGTGAAAGTCTTGGAAAACCAATAATTCCCTAACGATTGAGGACCACCAGCGGCTTCTGGTAACGCAATTACAGTATCGGTCTTCAATACGTGATCCTCAGATCGCGTCTGCTCATTCCTTATTTAGTCGGCGAGAGAAAACAGCATTCAAATCCCAAGTGTGGTCATGTTGGCCAACTTGTCTCATATCTAACACAATGTGTATTGTTCCTACAGTAGTTCACACTTTATCTTAGAATTAACATTAAGAATATGACTTAATGGTTATACTATTTTTACTTTCTCTACACGTACTATGTACATAGTGTATAGAGGAAATATTGTATTGCACCCAAATATGTTTTGGGTCCCCCTGAATAAAAAAAAAATCAGAAAAAAGTCCATGTGTGTGTCCGTGTGTCTGTGAACATGAAAACTCAAAAACGAAAAGTCGGTAAAATACCAAACTTGGTATTTAAGTTTAGTATCTTCCAGGATGCGACATGAAGATTTTGAGAAAATTTTGTTTTCTCAAAACTGCCTATAACGAATTTGATTAAAATATCGTATATGAAAGATATTTACCTGGCAAATAAAATGTATATCTTGAATTTTCTGGAAATAGTTTCTGAAGCGTACTTAATTCTGCATGAATTTTAAGGAAATTTCAATAACTGCTAAACCGTAAGAGATGGACAAAAACTTACTTCATGAAAAATGCAGAGCATGTTAAAACACACAATTTATGCTATATACTTTTTTTCGTGGAGTTCATCGTTTTTGAAACTTTCCTTGTTTTTGGTTTCTGCTTTGAAAAACTTTCTCATACAGACATTTGTCAACTGCTGTCCATACAAACAAAGGAACTTCAGTGACATAGCAACCAGCTTTTGACTATCACTTTAACCTATTTCGCTTCTACTTACAAGGAAGCAAGTAATAAGAATATTTCTGCTATTTTTTTCTGATTAGCATGAAGTAAACAGAAGTATAAGCTTTTTAAGAATAATTTGTTGCAGAGATGTAGCTTTATTGTTGTTTTAATATTGCTTTTGTTTGTGTATTACCTTTCTCTTTTTACTTTCTCTATACGCACTATGTACATAGTCTATAGAGAAGGTATTGCACTCCACCAAAAAATTCGATACCGAGATTTCACCGAAAATATATGTTTTAGGGTCCCCAGTATCCAAAAAAAGTATTTTCAGAAAAAGGTCCGTGTGTACCGTGTGTCTATGTGTCCGTGTGTCTGATAACACGATAGCTCAAAAACGAAAAGTCGGTAAAATACCAAACTTGGTATTTAAGTTTAGTATCTTTAAGGGATGCGACACGAAGATTTTGATAAAAGAAACCCAACCCCAAACTACCCTTTACATGGAACTTTTTTCGAACATTTTGTTTTTCTAAATGTGGCTCTAACGATTTTGATTAAAATATCGTATATTAAAGCTTTTTATCTGACAAATAAAATGTATATTTTTGAATTTTCTGGAAATAGCCTCTGAAGACTACATTATTCTGGATCAATTTTACGGAATTTTGCATAGCTGCTAAACTGTAAGAGATGGACAAAAACTTATCACACAACAAATGTAGAGCACTTTAAAACGCACAATTTATGTTATACACATTTTTTCGTGGAGTTCATTGTTTTTGAGACATTCTTTGTTTTTGGTTTCAGCTATGAAAAACTTACACTTTTCTCATACAGGAATTTGTCAACTCCTGTCCATACAAGCAAAGGAACTTCAGTCACATAGCAACCAGCTTTTGACTATTACTTTAACCTATGGTATTCCCTTATTTCGCTTCTACTTACAAGGAAGCAAGTAATAAGACTATTTCGCTATTTTTTTCTCGATTAGCAGGAAATAAATAGAAGCACAAGCTTTTTAAAATCATTTATTGCAGAGAAGTAGAGAAAGTCTTGTGAATGGAACGCATCAGATTTTTATTTTCGTGTTTACTGTTTTAATTCTTTGTTGTTGTTTTAATATTGCTTTTTAGTGTGTATTACAAAAGCACGTACGGCCTGTGGACCTGTGCGATTGTTGAAATTCTATGTATAATATTGCTATGTCAATAAATACACTTATTCATTGATACTATGTACATAGTGAATACAGAGAATATTGCATTGCTCCGAAAAATTCGATACTGAGATTTTAAAGGAAATATATGTTTTGGGTTCCCCCAAATTCAAAAAAACTGATTTTCAGAAGAAAAAAAAAGACGTCCGTTTGTCTGTGAACAGGATGACTCCAAAACGAAAAGTTGGTAAAATATTAAACTTGCTATTTGATTTTACTATCTTCCATCGATCCGATTACAAAATCCCCCCATCGAAACTGCCCTTTACATGGAAGAAATTACCAAAATTGTTGAATTTCTCAAAACTGGCTCTAACGATATTGATTAAAATACCGTATATTAAAGATATTCAAAGAGAAATAAAGAGCATATCTTTAATTGTCTGGGAATAGCCCCTAAAGATCTCTTTATTCCGGATAAATTTTGTTGAATTTTGCATAACTATTAAGCCGTAAGAAATAAACAAAATCCTACCACAAAAATTGTAGATGTCGTTAAAACACACATTAGGTCATATATATTTTTTTTCTCTTTTCTTGGAATTGACTATCTCCGAGATATTTCCTGTTATTGGTTTCAATAAAGGTTGTCAGCTCCTGTCCATACATAGAAATGGATTTCTGGTCATGGCAACCAACTTTTTAAAGGTTTGACTATCGCTTTTGTGTATTGTATTCCCTAATTTCCCTTCTAGTAGTAAGGAAGCAAGAAATAAGACCGTTTCTGTTAATGTTTATCGATTAGCATGAGTGTTAGAGATATGGATTAATGCAAAACATCAGATTTTTACTTTCTCTACACGTACTATGTACACAGTGTATAGAGAAGGTATTGTAATGTACCCAAAAATTGCCACCAAGAATTCACCGCAAATATAAACTTTGAAATTCCCTGAATAAAGAGAAAAACAATTTTTAGAAAAATGTCAATGTGTGTCTGTCTGTAAGTATGTGTATACGTATGTGCATGTCTGCGGGTCTGTGGATAGCTCGAAAACGAAATTCCATTAAAAACCAAACTCGGTAATTAAGTTCAGTATTTTCCAAGGATGCAAAACAAATATTTTCAAGAAAATTTTCCCACCTCTAACTACACTTTACATAGAAATAAATTCGTAGATTTTGATTTTCTCAAAAATGGCTCTAAGTATTTTAAATTAAATGCTGTGCGTTAAAGATATTCACATGGCAAATGAAATGTATATCTTGAATTTTCTGGAAATAGCGGCTGAAGACCTCTTCATTCTGGATGATTATGCATAACTAACAAACTGTAAGCTATAGACAAAACGTACTACATTAAAGAGGCACAAAAACGTCATATACATTTTTTCGTGGGCTTGACCATTTCCGAAATATTCCCTGTTATTTGTTGCTATTTTAAAAGACAATTTTTTTTTAAACTCCTGGGCATGCATGGAAAGGGATTTCAACCTCATGGCAACCGGCTTTTTAAAGATTTGACTATCACTTTAGCCTAGTGTATTCCCATATTTTCTTTCTACTTGCTAGAAAGCAAGTATCAAGACAATTTCTGCTAATGTTTATCTTGATTTGTATGAAGCGAACAGAATAATAATATGTTGTGACAATAATTTGTTACAAGATGTAGAGAGAGGTATTGCAGGGGCCTAGAAAGCATTCATCTCCAATGACATCTCGTTATAGGTAGAACGTAATAGCTTCTCTACGCGCTATGTATGTATAGAAACGTTCTGAAAACAAAAAAATTGATGTGCTCCATTCACATTATTTTCTCTACGTCTCAGCAAGGAAGTACTATTAAATAGCTTATGTTTATATTTACTTCATGCTAATCGAGAACAAATTATCAGATCTCGTCTTAATACTTGTTTAATTGTAAGTAGAAGTGAAATAAGGGAGTACCATAGGTTAAAGTGGTAGTCAAGAGCTGGTTGCTATGTGACTAAAGTTTCTCTCTTTGTATGCACAGGAGTTGACAAATTCCTGTATGAGAAAAGTACACGATTTTTTAAAGGTGAAGTCTAAAACGAGGAATAACTCAAAAACGACCAACTCCACGATAAATATATATATATATATATATATAACATATATTGTGTGTTTTAAAGTGCTCTACATGTTTTGTGTGGTAAGTTTTTGTCCATCTCTTATGGTTTAGCAGTTATATAAAATTCCGTAAATCTCATCCAGAATAAAGTAGTCTACAGAGGCTATTCCCAGAAAATACAAGATGTACATTTTATATGTGAGGTACATATTTTTAATACACGATATTTTAATCAAAGTCGTTAGAGCTATTTTTTATAACATCAAAATTTTCGAAAAATGTTGCATGCAAAGTAGTTTGAGGTGGGCGGAATTTTCTCAAAATCTTCGCGTCGCATTCCTGGAAGATACCAAACTTAAATACCAAGTTTGGTATTTTTACTGACTTTTTGTTTTTGAGTTATCGTGTTCACAGACACACGGACACATGGACACAAACATGGACCTTTTTCTGAAAATGTTTTTTATGGATACAGGGGATCCTAAAGCATATACTTCCGGTGAAATCTCGGTATCGATTTTTTGGGTGGAGTGAAATACCTTCTCTATACACTATGGTACTTGTAGAGAAAGTAAAAAGCAGCTGAAATGAATGAAGAATAAGCTGTCTATGTTAAGATGTTGTCACTTTTGAGTAATTAATTTTATTTTAATGCTCCTCTCCGCTTTAAGTGATTGCTTTTTCCAGCATCTCGATCATATCAAGTTTCGACTTTCAGAACTTGCCCGACGACTCCTCCCTCCTTTTATCAGGCGTTGTTCTCCGTGCTGTCTGCAACCACTTGAACACTTGTCAAGAACACGTCCTTCATCATATTCTTCCTCTTTCTCTTCAAGTCAATCACCAAGGTCCTCTTCACTCAAACAGAGATTCATTAGAGGTAAGAAATCAAATTACGGTAGAGAGCAACTATTTATATTTTGAATTTTGGAAACACTGATTGCTGTAGCAGTCATGCGTGTTTCCACTGGAAATTTTGACACTTTTGACCTTAACCTACTTTAGATATTTTGTCAATAGAGCCTTATTTTTGTTGTTTATAGTGACTTTAAAATTTGTTTCTTCAGAAAAGATGGAACTAATTTGTGAAAATGTTCCTGAGATGGTTTATGATACTTTTCAACGTGGACAGTAAATATCTTGTCACGGGGCTAAGCGTTACTCAGAAGGGAAGGATAAATTATAGCTAATAATATAAATTATACCAAGAAGGGAAATATAAATGTACATTGAAAATGGGAAGGGAAGAAAGATTTCAAATACGTCTAAGTAGCCGAGTTGTCACGAGCTGGTAACACTTTATACCGTTAGGGTAGAGCATTGACCTGAAAGGGGTGAGGTTAACTACCCGAGGGTGAACAAAACAGTAAAAGAGAAAACAATTCTCTTCTATGGTCAGGCGACGGGGGCAGTTGACGTACAACATCGGCATAGCAAAGATGTGATATTTAGGGTCTGTGTGGAGCCGTACAGGCTACCTTTAGTTGTGATTGATATATTTATTTTAATGCAGACCAGCGTACGGAATAAATCGCTGCATCAAAATTAATATTCGCGGTCGCGCAAAGCATGGTTTCACAGTAGAAAATTTAGAAGGAATGCGTGCGTGTTCGACGGCGGAAAAAGGCAGAACTAACTGAATAAAGCATTTGTGTCGTACCACATCCTGTAAAGAGTTCTCATGCTAGTAAAACCCTGAGATAGAGCACCTACAAATCCACACCATTCCTTAGTAGCCAAAACCCGCAACCGGGGTACAAACCCGTAACCACGTTACCGCCCCAACTATCCATACAAGAGAGCATTAATTAACTTACTACTACATTTGGCGATGAAGCTCCATCCTTTGCCACTGTGGAACGCTATCATAACGAAATTAATCGTGATCGCCGTTCGCTCACTGATGAAATTCGTGAAGGTCGACCAAAATAATTGTTGTGCCAGAAAACATTGACGCTGTGCAAAAACAGGCTATGCAATATCGTCCTAACGTATACTGTGAGATAGAGGCAACACTACACATTACTTCCACCAGCATAAACGACGGGCGTTTTTTTTTTTTTTTTTCTTTTTTTCAACCTCCGATATTAATTAAGGTTTTGTACAATAACTTCAAAAGAGGATTGACGTTGTTTGAAAGATCTTCGTTGGTTTGAAAGTGCTGCCCTCCTAGCCACGTCTTCAGTTCAGGGAAAAGCTGAAAATCACTGGGTGCCAGGACTGTATGGCGGATGATCGAAAATGTTGCAATGAAATTGTTCAAGGAGCCGATGGGTTGTGCTAGCAGTGTAAGGACGATGTTGTCATGGATCAACACAATTCCTGAAGTCAGCATTCCTCTTCGATTGTTTTGAATGGCTCTCCGCAAACGTCGTAAAGTACGAAGATCTTCAAAACAACGTTAATGCTCATTTGAAATCATTGGCGCAACAATTTTTGAAGCTGGTATTGCAAAGCTTGTCCACAGGTACGATAAATGTCCCAATTTTTCGGTGATTATATTGAAAAGTAACCATAAGTGTAACAAAACTTTTAGTAGTAAAAGAATTGTTTTCTATGAACGTGTTTTTTATTTATGACCTATAGGAGTTGAAAAAAAGAAAACGGCCCTCACATAAAATGTAGCATGATTATTTAACCGTGAAAAACATTTGCCCTCGTTGGATCCCACACCATTTCAAAGTGCACACAAATGCTCACGAAATACAATGGTGGGGTTTCAACAGGAGACACATCATGGATTTGTGTATATGAGCCGAACGTAAACCATATGTGTGATTCAAGATGAACACAATCCAACAAAAGTTATTAGCACTCAAAGCATTTCGAAGTAAATGGTTGCCTGTTTTTATTCTCTCTCTCTCTCTCTCTCTCTCTCAGCAAAACTGGCCATTTAGCAACAGTTCCTTTATAGAAATGTAAAACAGTCATTTCTAATTGGTACACAACCATTTGATTGCTGGTAGTGAAACAAACAGGTGCCTTCTTGATCAAGACTATTCGAGCGCTCATACAGTTTGTTTAACGACTATTTGAACATTTAAAAAATTGAAATTGTGACACATCCGCCGTACAGTCCTGATTTGCCACCCAATGACTTCTTTCTGTTCCCAAACATCAAGAATAAAATGCGTGGACAACGATTTTCGTTGGCAGAAGAAGCCGTTAGTGCTTTCAAAAACCACGTTTTTGAGGTGTCTCAAGCAGATTGCAAAAAATGCGAGGATAAATGATTCGAAAGCATGCAAAACTGTAATGAACCTAAAGAAGAATGCTTAGAGAACCTACAAAGCAATTTTAAATCACTAATTACAGTTGTTTTATTGCTAGGCTCAAAATATAGTGTCCCTTGTATGGGATACTGCGAGCTGCAGTCTTGGGTGGGTTAGTACATTCCGAAAGTGGTTCCACACTGCAGCCACCTATGGACTTACTGTGCATCACACCCCAGGAAGGCTGTTGGATAAAATTTCGGAATAAAACCCAAAATAATATTGCATTCTACGCAAAAATTCAATACCGAGATTTCACCGGAAATACATGTTTTGGTCCCTCTGAATCCAAAAAGTCGCCCTCCGTAGTGTAAAGGTTATCATGCTAACTTCATATACCCAAGGTTTTGGGTTCAAACCCGGCGGAGGTCGATGGATTTTTTCGGGCGCAAAAATCCTTAGCATGGCTTCGTACGGAAGGGAAGTAAAGCCGTGGGTCCCGTGTCGTAGATTTACGGCATGTAAAAGAACATCAAGCCTGATTGAGAGGCCTCTGAGCAAAATTAAGCGGTCTCTCACGCCCAATATAGAATGGGACGCTGAGAACCACAGCAGTTAAAGAGCGTCCATAAATAAAACGCCATTTCATTTCATTTTTTTTAATCCATAAAAGCATTTTTGGATAAAGGTCCGTGTGTGCTTGTGTATGTGTCTGTCTGGTCTGTCTTTAGACAGCATAGCTCAAAAACGAAAATTCCGCTAAATACCAAACTTGGTATTTAAGTTCAGTATCTTCCAAGGATGCGACACGAAGATTTTCAAGAAAATCCCCCAACCCAAACTACCCCTTATATAAACATTTTTCCAAAGTTTTGAATTTCTCTATTTTGACTAAAATATCATATATTAGGGATATTTACCTGACACTTGAATTTTTTGGGAATAGACTCTGAAGACTACTTTATTCTGGATGAATTTGAGGGAATTTTGCATAACTGGCATACGTTTTGTCGTGGAGTTGATCGTTTTTGAGATATCCCTTCTTAAAGGTTTCAGCTTTAAAAACATACTTTTCTCACACTGGAATTTGTCAACTTCTGTCCACACAAACAAAGGAACTTCAGTCACATAACAACCAGCTACAGTTTTAGCCTATGCTACTCCCTTATTTCCCTTCTACTTGCTGGGAGGCAGGTAATAAGTGTACTTCTGCTATTTTTTTTTTATTTATTAGCATGAAGTAAAAAGAAGCATAAGCTGTTTAACAATAGTTTGTTGCAGAGGTGTAGAGAGAGTCATGTGAATGGAACACATCAGCTTTTTATTTTTCAATATAGTCTCCCAGTACTCTGACGCACTTAGCCCATCAATGTTCCAACGTCTTTTCCAGCCAGAAATTTGATTTCTCAAGGGCTGCAGAGTAGTTGTAAACTCCATCGTCCAGTTCATTTTCAGGGCAGAGATGGAAGTCTGATGAAGCCAAACAGGTGAATAAGGAAGGTGGGGCATCAAGTCGTACCTTAGTTTATGTATTTTTGTCATGCGTCTGGGCATTGTCCTAATGGAAGATGAACTTCTTCTTTGCTAAACCTGACCTTTTTGGCGTATCGTTTGCTGTAGTTGGTCCAAAAGATTAACATAGTATTCTATCGTAACTGTTTGATCATTAGGAAGGTAATCTATCAGCAGGATCTCTTTCACAGCTCAGAAAAATGATGTCATGACCTTTCCGGCCAACTTAATTGCCATTGCTTTCTTTGGAGGTGGAGAGTCAGGTTGCTTCCACTGTTTCGGTTGCTGCTTTGTTTCTGGTGCATAGTAGTGGATCCATGCTTCATCTGTGGTCATGAAACTCCGAATGGGTTTTTTTCTGAAAACGGACCAAACGTTCAGAATTTGCACCCTGGTGCCTCTTTGGTCTTGTGTTAACAGTCGTGGCAACCATCTGGAAAAAAACTTTTTCATGCCCAGTCAATTTGCGATATTTCACATAATATCGGTACAGCTTCAGCAACTTTTCTCATGATCAACTTGTGATCTTTTGTAATCATTTCTGGGGTGTGACACAGCTAGGCTGATCAATAGGAGTTTTCGATTCTCTCCCGATCAAATTTAAATTCGTTGGTCCACTTAGCAAAACTTGAATATGAAGGTGTTCAGTATGAACCGTATTTGTCTTATTACCTTGGTTTACAAAGTTGTATATAAGAGCTCCAATCTCAGTGTTTTCCAACTTAAACGTTTCTTACACTGCAACAACAACAACAACAACAGGTCGTCCCAACACAGCTTTCCACTCAGAACACTCAAACGCCACTCATTAAGCATGTCTAATTATTGCGTCAGAACCACATTGCCCTAGCGATGACCATTGCTGGCGATTCCGACAGCATAAATGACTCTCGAATTAGAATGTTATCGGTGGGTAGCCGAAAACGGACCGTGGTAAAGTGCCACCGTGGAGAGTCTCTAACAGCTCAAGCAGTGCTAGTCTCGACGTGAGAAGCAGCAGGAGCCCGCCCGTGGGACCTGCATGAACTCCCCAAATCCTGCTAACTACTCCAACGCCATTCTGCCGCCGAGAGCTGTATTTCCAAAGCGCATTTTCTACCACGGAAGGGCCTTCCAGCGCAGTCCTCGCTGAAACTTATAATTTCAGAGTTTTAAGTCCGGTTGGATAAAATGTAAAAGAAATGAGTCAGTTATTTTCTGTAGCTTCTAAGTTGAGCATAGGGAATTCGTTTCGATGTTTCCTTTATCAGATTTGTCTTTCTAACTTTATGGTGACCAGGGATCACCTCGTCACCCACAGATGGAACTGTAAAACAAAATCACGTCTTGCGGACGCGAAAAGGTGGAAATTTGCCAAAGGTCTTCTTCTTTCAAGTCATGGGATTATTTTGTGTGCAAATAAATATTACCCGAGACCAGCGACTTTACTTCCATACCAAGGATTTTTAATCACCTTCCACCAGGTTTGAACCTGCAGCATTGGGTTTTAGTGGCTAGCATAGTAACCGCTACACCATGGAGGCTACGGATATGAAACAAAGGGACAGACATTTCGGGAGAATGAAAAAAACCTCCCCAGGATTCGCCCAGTTACCCGGTAAAATTCCGGCAATAATGCATGTACTAGACAGGTGAGACGGGGAAATCGAACCTACAACCCCCCGAATGCAGTCCCAGTTGAAACTTCTGGGCCACCAGCTATCTCATAGCGTACAATGAAGTATTTCGTTGAAAGATTGCATATCAGTTAGGAAACTAGGAGAACTGGTTTATGTGAAGTTATTCAGTGATTGTGTTGCTAAGCTACATTCAGCTATTTTCCTTCATCATGAACAAGTAATCAATGTTTGTGAATTAAGTTGGAGAAAGCAAAGAACCTAACTCCCATTGTGCTTCCCTGATGAAATTTCTTGTATTCGTTTTCAGGACATTGCTAAAGTTTGATTTTCCGTTGTGTGCAATACGAAGAAATGGACCCAGAAAAAAGTTTTTGGCCTCGTACAAACATTTTCAATCTAATCAAGAAAGAAAGCCCTGAAGCCATTGCAAGGGTGTCCTTGTTTCAACTGGCGACAGCGACGATGACTTCAATTTTAATTTAACTCCAGCGACACGTTATTTCCTTCCAATTATCAGCTCGCCCAAATAAAATCCTGCTTATATTTGCAAACGGGTTATTGCGTTTCGGGGAATTACTTCAACAGTTGGTTTCTCAGTCTATCGGAAAATAGGCTCCATGTGTTTCGTCTGTACCGGGTGTGTCAAATTAAACATACCTAACACGGGAATGAACAAACAGTTTTAACTTAATATGACTGTTCCTGACACGTGATCGTAGGAAGTAGGCAATCCAGAACATTGGCGCGTAAAATTCCAACCAATCAGAACTCATTATCTCTGCATTTTAATCCTCTTTGCTTTCTTTATACGTAGTATATTCAGAGTTAATAAAGAAGGTGTTGTTTTCCACCCAAAAATTCGATACCAAGATTTCATCGGAAATACATGTTTTGGGTCCCCCTGAATTACAAAAAAAAAAAAAAAAAAAAGCATTTCTAAAAAAAGGTTCGTGTGTGTGTCTGTGGACAGTATAGCACAAAAACGAAAAGACCGTTAAAAACCAAACTTGGTATTTAAGTTTGGTGTCTTCCAAGGATGCAACACGAAGATTTTCAAGAAAATCCCCCCATCCCCAACTACCCTTTACATGGAATTTTTTTAAAAATTTTTGATTTTCTCATAAATGCATCTAACAATTTTGATTAAAATATCTTATATTAAGATATTTAATTGACAAATAAAATGTATATCTAGAATTTTCTGGGAATAGTCTCTGAAGACTACTTTATTCTGGATAAATTTTACGGAATTTTGCATAACTGCTAAACCGTAAGAAATGGACAAAAACTTACCACACAAAAAATGTAGAGCACATTAAAACATACAATTTATGATATATATTTTTTTTTTCGAGGAGTTGATCGTTTTTGAGATATTCCTTGATTTTGGTATCCGCTTTGAAAAACTTATACTTTTCTCATACAGGAATTAGTCAACTCATATCCATACAAACAAAGGAACTTCAGTCATCTAGTAACCAGTTTTTGATTTCACTTTAACCTATGATACTCCCATATTTCGCTTCTACTTACAAGGAAGCAAGTAATAAGACTATTTCTGCTAACTGTTTCTCGATTAGCATGAAGTAAATAGAAGAATAAGCTTATCAACAATAATTTGTTACACAGAAGTAGAGAAAGTCATGTGAATCGAACATATCAGATTTTTTTTTATTCAAGGGGATGCAAAACATGTATTTCCAGTGAACTCTCGGTATAAAATTTTGTGTGCAATACAATAGCTTCTCTATACACTATGTAGGTACGTGTACAGAAAGTAAAAAGAACAGAAAAAAGAAGAAAAAAAAACGATTTCAGGCACATAACAAAGCGTTTAGAGCATTTGAGTGTCCGTTTGGCTTGGTATATTCCCTTATTTCCCTCCTACTTATAAGGAGGGATGTAATAAGACCATTTCTGCTAATGTTCATCTCGATTAAATGAAATAAAGTTTTATTTATGGACACTGTTGTAGTTCCCAGCGTCCCATTCCACCAAACTGGGTGTCAAAGACCGCTTAATTTTGCTCAGAGGCCTCATCAGGCTTGAGGTTTTTTACGTGCCTTAAATCTACGACACGGGACCAACAGCTTTACTTCCCTACTGAAGGAAGGCATACTAAGGATTTTGACGCCCGAAAAAATCCCTCGTCCTCCGCCGAGTTTGAGCCCGCGACCTTCGGTATATGAAGTTTGTATGGTAACCATTACACCACGATTAGCATGAAGTAGATAGAAGAATAATATTTTTTAACAATATTTTTTTACAGAGATGTAGAGAAAATCATGTACAGACACACACAGAGACACATACGCTCAATAAGAGACACACATACACACACACAGACACACACACACACAGAGACACATACGCTCAATAAGAGACACACATACACACACACACAGACACACACACACACACAGAGACACATACGCTCAATAAGAGACACACATACACACACACACCACACACACACACACAGAGACACATACGCTCAATAAGAGACACACATACACACACACACCACACACACACACACAGAGACACATACGCTCAATAAGAGACACACATACACACACACAGACACACACACACACACAGAGACACATACGCTCAATAAGAGACACACATACACACACACACCACACACACACACAGAGACACATACGCTCAATAAGAGACACACATACACACACACACACAGACACACACACACAGAGACACATACGCTCAATAAGAGACACACATACACACACACACCACACACACACACACAGAGACACATACGCTCAATAAGAGACACACACACACACACACACACAGACACACACACAGAGACACATACGCTCAATAAGAGACACACATACACACACACACCACACACACACACACAGAGACACATACGCTCAATAAGAGACACACATACACACACACACAGACACACACACACACAGAGACACATACGCTCAATAAGAGACACACATACACACACACACCACACACACACACACAGAGACACATACGCTCAATAAGAGACACACACACACACACACACACAGACACACACACAGAGACACATACGCTCAATAAGAGACACACATACACACACACACACACACACACCACACACAGAGACACA